>CABFVX010000158.1:38165-64494 GCA_902151425.1 Timema shepardi | reverse complement strand
GGGGGGGGGGGGGCCTTAGGAGGGTGGATCCAATCATATCTCAAGAGTAGGAGAGGACATCTTAGAAACGGTACAGCGTAAGTGATGGATCATTCAACTTGCTCCCTCTTAAGGTGGCAGTGTATGGAACGCGAGTTAATGGTAATGATTTTGCATTTTTTTATAGCAAAACTTATTTTGGCCAAAATAAATATCATATTACTCCGGTATAAACATATAGTTTAATTTTCTTCACATGCTGACCTCAATCTTTGTTGAATATTTGTTATGAGCGTAGTTGCATTAGATGAGAAACTTTTTAAATTAAGAGAAAAAGTTGTTAACATATTCCATGACCCGTGATGATAGTAAGATTATACTCTGTTTCCACGGAGAACTATTTGATCTATTTTGACAAGTAAAATGCTTCAATATAAAAACTGCAAAAACATTGTCCTTTACTAGTGTTCGCTAGACTCCCACTCTGCTGGCATCGCTTCCATAAGAATACATGGAGTGAGCTCTGGTATTTCACATACAGATGGCAACAGCGCTTCCATAAGAATACATGGAGTGAGCTCTGGTATTTCACATACAGATGGCAACAGCGCTTCCATAAGAATACACGGAGTGAGCTCTGGTATCTCACATTCATGATGGCAACAGCGCTTCCATAAGAATACATGGAGTGAGCTCTGGTATTTCACATTCAGATGGCAACAGCGCTTCCATAAGAATACATAGAGTGAGCTCTGGTATCTCACATTCAGATGGCAACAGCGCTTCCATAAGAATACATGGAGTGAGCTCTGGTATCTCACATTCAGATGGCAACAGCGCTTCCATAAGAATACACGGAGTGAGCTCTGGTATCTCACATACAGATGGCAACAGCTCTTCCATAAGAATACATGGAGTGAGCTCTGGTATCTCACATTCAGATGGCAACAGCGTTGCCAGTGGGTTTTGAACCGTGTTATCTCACTCCCGTCATGTTATTGTTGTGGTTTATTTCTAGCATCATTGACAATTTCGACAGAGAAATGTTCAGTGTAGAGATACAAATCAGAACTTCGTTGTGTGACTCATCATCGGATTACTGCAACCACGAATTAAAGAAAATATGCTAGGAAGAGTTCGTGAACATTTTTAGTGAGGACTTGATAACGACATTAGAGAAAAATGAATTCGCTAAAGTTTTTGAACAAATTTATTTTTATTCTACAGTACATTTTTTTAGCACCGGGTTTTACTACCTGTTACGATTATATGCTTATTACTAATCACGCTAATTTTAAAGACATTCTAAGATCGCAGCATAAACTGGTATCTTGGTTGTCAACTTGGGTGGCAGACCCCAAACATGTCAACAGCACGGCACTCGCATCCTAGTGTGATATGTGCCTTAAAGTCAGTAAGTTGTTATCCCTAACATTTTCTTTTGTTATTTTTAGGTGACCTGATGGTCTAGGGGTAAGGTGTCAGACTTCTGTGTTTGGGGTCCGAGGTTCATTCCTCGGTCCCGGTACAGATGTATCTGATTGCCAAACCCTTCTTTCACCTTTGACAATACGTGTATTAATCACAGCTTGTGAATGTGTGGAATTCCAGGCCTCTCACCGTGGCTCGGATTCCACGTTAAACTGTAGGTTCTCATTTCATCTCACAATCACCCTACCATGACACATTAGCGTAAGTGCGTACAACCCGAACGGGTAGTAAGACGCGGTGTTAATAATACTAATTTTGTTATTTTAGAGAACGAGATATAAGGATATACCATAGCATAAGGAATATATCAATCAGATCAAAAACATTCAACTTCATTTATTCCTTTCCGAGAAAGCGACCGAGCAAATAAAATAACTAATGTTTTTCTGCATGGTATTTACAGAAGTTTTCTATGACGCTCTTTGATCAGGTGGAGATGCATGTAGAAATGTTGAGGATCGAAGGGTCAATTTCCATTCCCTGTGGTAATTAGAAAACCAATACAACACAACAGCAATATAGGCTAAATTTTAATCTAAACAAAACCACGTCACGAGTAAATTAAATAATTTTATAACACCTTGCTTCTTTCTACATTCAGTGTGATTCTTCTTAAATACATCCCCCACTTCCTCCACGAAAATGTGGTTATATTTTATCTAGATCGTACCCTATTCATTCTTACTCTTTTTTTTTATCGCCACGTCCCACTATCCGTTTGGATTACACTCATATTTACTAAAGTATGCTAATTTGTTTAGGCTGAGGAGGGTAAAATATAGAGGGAGTGTACTTGAATTTGCACGAAGAGAGAGTGTAACACTATTCCAATCTCAGTACACACAAATGGGAGGTAAATCATGAGAGTCCTACTCTTACTAAAATATAGCCAGAATAGGTAGTAAGACTTGGATCAAAAATTAAAAGTGTGTTATGTATAGCTCATACACAACAACTAAAATTTCCTGGATCCACCTCAGCCTTTGACCTACTACCCCACTGCCAATCAGATAAAGGAGGGAATCTCATGAGTTTTCCAAGTCCCCCTCACCATTTCTTCTTGCCAGATCAGATAATGTTTTTTTTCAATTTGTAAATTTGTAAGAGGTGACTTGTGTGGCTGTTGCACTCAAAAGCCTCCCACCCTACGTCACTGATGGAGGGATACTGCGCTTGGAGATACATCAAGTTGATGGCGTCACACCTACGGGCATTGATCAATTTACACGCGTTTAGATATCGCACCACCTTCCTATCTAAACCATGGTCTTCGTGAATACAATCGTTTCCTCTCACTCTCGATACTATCGATGTTCAATTGAAATAATTGTGGGGGAGGGGAGTATTTAATGGGAAGGTTATGTCATCTCACAGCTCATTTTAGTAAATTTGTATGAAAGCGTAATATTTTTCCTCACTCATAATGCAAAAATAGTTTATAAGATGACTTAAAATATGTATTTATCTTATTATTTAATTCCAGTTGACTCACGATTATCCGAGCCTACGTCGGATACGAAAAAACTCGAGTAATACGAAGCGTGTAGCATTTATAGGCTATTAATCACTTGAACGTTCTGGATTTGTGTTTATTGTTTGTAAGTTTGAAATTTTGAATTTCTTAAAACACATTACATTACAAAGTATTACATTTACTGTATTATAGAGTTAAACTAAATTATTTTTAAAAAATATTTAAAAATCATTAAATATTGTTTTAAAATTGGACACTTTGGCAGAATGAGTTCCTCAGTTAACACGGAACCTCAGCTAAACGGGGCTAGCATAATCGAGAGTTTACTGTATGTAAAATAAAAATCTGTTTCTGACAAAAAAAAAATCTTTTAAAATAATTTTATATCTTTCATAAGCCGGTGGGCAACGAAAAATATTTCAAAGGGTCGGTCACAAGTGGCCCGCGGGCCATGGGTTAAAAACCCTTATCTTAGTATATAAACCGAACGTGTATTAGTGAATCGTGACAATAAAAACAACTTAGAATACTGTTCCGTCAATACTGCACACCCTTTCTCCTCTCCTAAATATTTACTAATTTGTTTCTGTCACCCGCCTCGGTAGCGTAGTTGGCTAACGTGCTAGTCGTGTTGAGCTCGGCTGCTGAGGACGGGGAGATCGAGGTTCGAATCTCGGTCGGGTGAACTGGGGGTGGTTTTTCCTAAATGGTTTTCCACACTCCATCCATGAAAATGCAGGTTCACTTCCTCTAATTCAACCTTCCCAATTACTAATCCATTAGAGTAATTAGTACTTAAAGCGTATAACCCGAACGGGTAGTAAGACGTGGTGCTAAATATTATTATTATTATTGTTGTTTCTGTCCTTTAGTCTCACTAACCGTTCGAATTATACGCACACGAATGATTTACCCAAATGTGTTAGAGATGAGGAGTAATGAAATTAGTGGAAGTGTACCCAAATTTGCTGGGAGGGATAGTGGAAAGCAATTTAGTTAAGAACCACCTTCAGTACAACTGACCCATATTTGAATCTAGATCATATACAGTCCAGTTTATAGCGAGAGTGACGCCTTAAAACATTTGAACATCCAAAAGGGCAAGTTGAAACAACAGAAACGGATGGTTATTATTTTAAACACCATCACCCGGTATCGAACCGCAAGTCTCTAGGTTGGATAACATATTGAAACCCAACCTTTAAAGTGGGAATGCATGGGACGAGGAAAAAGGACAATGTTTTTGCAGTTTTTGTATTAACACAGTTTTTTTGGCAAAAATAAATCAAATATTGCTTAAGTACAAACACAGGGTTTAATTTTCTTCACGTGGTGATGTAAGCCGTTGTTGAATATTTGTCAGGGGTGTCCTGGAATTTAATGACATGTTCTCTTCATTTAAAAAGTTTCTCATTTAATGCCGCCATGATCATGAGAGATATTCAACAACCATTGATATCATCATGTGAAGAAAACTAAACTCTATGTTTGAACTGGATTCATTTGGACAAAAAAAAAGTTTTTATATAAAAATATAAAAACTGTAAAAACACTGTCCTTTTCTCGCGCCCCCTTCCATATCACCTTAAATTCCAGGACACATTTGACAGATATTCAAGAACTGCTGATATCACCACGTAAAGAAAATTAAACTCCTATGGTTTTATCGAAGTCATATTTGATTTATTTTGCCCAACATATATCTTATGTTAAAACTACAAAAACGCTGCTCCTTTCTAGTTTTCCCTCCATCATCACCTGTAGCTTTCTTCCCTTTTATCCACGTCATACTACCCGTCCCTGCTATCAATTAATACATTATTATATTAATAACTGCTTTGGTGGTCACGCAATATAAGGCGTCGCTCTTGTGTAAGGCTGGATTGATGGTGACGGAAACATAAGGGTTTGAAACTCTTTTGGATAAATTGGAGTTTTTTTCTATAACATTTCTTACTTTCTCTCCGTGAAAATACGAATACCCTTTTTCTAAAATTCTGCTTTCTTTATCTATATCCCACTCAAAAGGGTACTACTACGAGGTGGAAACAAAAATATTTACATTGATGTGGTAAGGATGAGGAAAATTACATTTTAGATCAAATGTATACACATTTGCATGAAGGTAAATTGTGAGAACAGACAGGACAAAGCACACCTAAGTATACCAGGCTGTGATTTGAAACTCGACTTTCTTCTTCGGCAGCAACCCAGACCTGGCAGTCTTGACTCTATTTCTACGCACCCAACTTTGTGGGTAGCTCTCCCCTTCCCTCACAAGCTGTAACCGAGTATAGCACTTTTAACACAGGTAGGACTAGCCCGCCAGGATTTAAACCTTGATCTCATCAGCAACAAATCAGAAGCAGAGGAGATTGTAGCTTAGTCTGCACGCTCAGCTGAGACGGTAGCTCCATAATTCACACACAGTCTGTGACCAAATATAGCAATTTCCGCCCCGAAAGGACTATACCACTAGGAATCGAGCCTCGACAGCCTCATAGCTCTCTCACAGGATCTAACCGAGTATAGCGTTTTCCACACAGGCGTAACTATCCACAAGGATTAAAATCCTGAACTCTTCGTCACTTACAAATCAGAATATTGTAGCCAAGTATAGTGCTCTCAGCCCAGGCAACATTTGAGCCATGAACTCTTCGTCACCACTAAATAAGATTAGAATATATTGACGTATAGCCTGCGTCCCTAGCTGAAAAATTGGTTCCACAGATCTCTCACAGTCTGCAGCCAAGTATAGCACTATCAAACCAGGTGGAATTCGAACCTCATCCTCCTCGTCGTCAACAAACTATACTACAAAATCTTGACGTTTAGTCTGCGTTCCCAATCGAGAGATTAATTCCGGATCTCTCTCACATAATGTAACCGAGTATAGCCCAAGCAGAACAAGTCAACCACGTTTTACAAAAAGTGGCGCTATAAGCTAGATAAGAGGAATAGTGCACATCAAAATCACACCAAGGAGTGGTTGGGTTAGAAAGAGAGCGAGCATGAAGGCAGGGTGTGTTGTCGCTCGGCTTGGCGCCACGGTGGCGCCTGTACTGTAGCCCAACACCATGAGCTGCTGGTAAAAGCAAGAGGAAGCCACAGAAGGATGTGTCTGCCTGTTGAAGGACATTGCGTTAGAATTGTTTTGGACGGTCGCTTACTTGGATCGCTTTAGCATAGACACCAATCGTGGGCTGGGTAAAAAAAGTTTTGAAGGAAAACTGTCCCAATATTTTAGTACCTTGTTTAAAACGGTAGTTTGATAAACGCGTTTAATTAGGCAGGGTTTATAATAATGCATAACGTATTGCAACTATTCCATAGCAAATAGTGGTCAATAAATTGAAATAAATTATTTTCAACTATAGCAATTATAATCAATACGTAGTCAATCTTGTAGAAAGGACAATGCATTAAATAAATGTAAGGTGTAGATGTACGGAACGCGAGAAAAGGGTAAAACATATTTTTGTTCAAAACACTTTAAATTTTGCTTCACACGGTGTTATCAACAGTTGTTGAATATCTGTCTAGTGTGTCTTGGAATTAAATGACTTCTCTTCTTCATTTAAAAGGTTTGTCATCTAATTCCACTATTTAAATGAAAGATATTCACCAGCTGTTGATATTGCCATATGAAGAACTGATAATGGAGTCCATTTGATTCACCAGATTGACAAAGGGGTCCATTGGATTCACCAGACTGACAAGGGGTCCATTGGATTCACCAGATTGACAAAGGGGTCCATTGGATTCACCAGACTAACAAGGGGTCCATTGGATTCACCAGACTGACAAGGGGTCCATTGGATTCACCAGACTGACAAGGGGTCCATTGGATTCACCAGATTGACAAAGGGGTCCATTTGATTCATAAGACTAACAAGGGGTCAATTGGATTCACCAGATTGACAAAGGGGTTCATTGGATTCACAGGACTGACAAGGGATCAATCGTCTTCAGCAGATACTAATGGGGTCCATTATCATAAAAGGTTATGAACCTCTGCTTTATGATGTATAGTGGGATACTGCAAGTATCTTAGAGTTACATTAATTACTAAATATAATTTTATATGTTCATACACCAATTAATGTGATTATCAACGGCCACTTTAGATAGATCTTATCAGTACCTATGAAAGAGAGTATTTGATATAATAAAAAGGCCATTTAACGTTGACAGCAAACTATCTTCTATTTCTAAAAGTTACTTGCATCCAGAATTCTACTATTGAATTAGACTATTGTTCTCAAATCCTTGACAAGAACAATGGATTACTTTCACCGTTGTTCGGTTTTTAAGCCGTTTCTTTTCAATCAAACTAGTTTAAGTGTTGTTTTTTTTAATTTCCTAATCATCTTCTGTTTCCATCGAATTATTTATTTTGGTTGTGGTGACATTTTTTCTAAAGCGAGATAAAACTAAGTATATCAAACATGATAATATATGCGTTTTAAAAAAAGGGATAAGTAGAATAGTAAGAGGAAAAATAATATATAGAGAAAAAAATAGTAGGGACACACAACTATCTATTAAATATCCTTTTTCATTGCTAATTCAAGGTAGCACTGAGTTACATCAAATCAACTAATACATAAAAGAACACTAGTTCCATCACCAATTTCAAGGGGGGGAAAAATGTCAGGAAAATATCTATTCATAAAGACACGTAGATAGATCTTAGATGTAAACTTTTTTAGATAGCAATTTTTTTTAACACTCCGTCTTACTAGCCGTTCGGGTTATATCCCATATGTACTAATTACAATAATGACTTAGAGATTAAAGAGGTTAAATTGAGAGGAAGTGCATCCACATTTGCGTGGAAGGAGATTGGAAAACCATTTAGGGAAAACCAGCCTCAGTGCACCCGACCGAGATCGAACCCCCATCTCCCCGTCTTCAGCAGTCTAGTCTAACATGGAAGTAGCACGTTAGACCGCGCAGCCACCGAGGTGGGTTCCTAAATTATTGATTAGCAATAAAATAGGAATGTTAGCTGCTAATCACTTCAAACCACTTTTTCAGTAAATATGTTCTAACAAAAGAACAAAACAACTTTAGGGAACAATAATATGTAATATTAAAAAAATATCTTTGATAGACGTATGTAAGAAAAAAATAAAACGTAGGTGTACACTGATCATTCTATGAAAACCGTATTTAAGGTCTTTTTCTTGGGAATTTATACGCATCGAACGTTACTTTAACTGTCATTGCACGTGTGTATTTTGTAAAATAGAAGCTATAAATAAAAAATTTCGGAAAAATAAAACAAAAGGATGAAGCTCTTTGACCTAACTCTGATCGGTTTTAAACTTTATTTTCTTCAATAATTTCAAAAGAATTACTTTTGGAAGTACTTGGTTGAAAACCTGTTTTGTGTAACAACAGAACATAACCCGATAAAACCGAACTGTCCTTTACAAAAAACAGTACTTATGGTAACCCTAATTATAGACCAATGATAACCAACCAACTGGCTCCAAAACGGGACAGTAAAAACACTATAAATAAATAACAATACATTAATTGAGAGGTAATGTAAAATTGCTTATTTTAATTGGTTATAAAAATAATTAAAACTCGCTCATTTACAAGCCTTTAATTCTCCCTGCTAGCATATGGTCGTCGCGTGGTTTGGAAACTTATTATTTTGATTGGTATCTTTACAGACATTCAAAAAACATATGCTCGTGGTAACCCCAATCATTTGTGGGAAACAACAAAAAGAAAGTTTTTTTTGTCGTAAACATTTAAAAAAAATGTTACTTAAACTTGATTCAAATGTTCGTAGAGATTAGAGAGTAGAAATTACCCGGGTGGCGCAGCAATTCCCACGCTACTATAAATGTATGTTTGCTCATGATGTGATATATATATATATATATATATATTTTTTTAAATTATTATGGTGTGTCTTGAAAAAAAATCGAAATGTAACAAAAGTGACACAGGCTCTTTCCGTTTAAGGAGGTTGCCAACTTGTGACGTCATAGTAGGCTAAGCAAGGATATCTCATATTCGTGAATTTTCGTTTCATTCAGCAATTTTTAGAGTTATAACGTTGAGACGAAAATTATACATTCTTGTATGTAGATTAAAAATGTCTGAGGTAGTATATATTTATCTAAAATGGGTAAAATTATTATTATTATTATTATTATTATTATTATTATTAGCACCGCGTCTTACTACCCGTTCGGGTTGTACGCACTTACGCTAATGTGTAATGGTAGGGTGATTTGAGATGAAATGGAGGACCTACAGTTTAACGTGGAATCCGAACCACGGTGGGGACCAGGCATTCCTCACATTCACAAGATGTCTTGTCAGAGGTGAAGGAAGGGTTTGGTATTCAGATAAATCTTTGCCGGGACCAAGGATTGAACCCCGGCTGCCAGCATAGAAGTCTGACACCTTACCCCCAAACCGCCAGGTCACCAAAATAGGTAAAAGAAAGGGTAGTTTTAAAAGCAAGTCAGTGTATTACAGGTACCATTAATTTAGTGCGTGAAAATTTGTCAGAGAATAAGGGGAAGTGCTATCAGCAGATAAACAAGAGGCATCATGAGTTGAAGTACTCATTTTCTTCGCAAAATAACTTAGAAATCTTCAAGTAGGCAACGCGGTTAACAAATTATTTTAAATTTCCTCACAACAGCTAATGCATCTGTCTGCTTGTATCTATTTTTGTAGTTGTAATTACACTTAACGGGTCTGTTGATTTTTGGGGGTGGGGTGGGGGTGTCTTACAAACAGATTTTGTCGTGCAGAACCGACAAAGATGAAGTAATTTCAAGTCACGCTGAGCGGACACTGTCGATGAGATGGTTGAACTTGTGATGTGTTTATAAATAATCATGGGTCAATTTTTCTGATCTTGTTTATCAGCGAGTGGGTGAATCCCCAGTCTCTGTAGAAAGGTAGATAAGACATATTGAGTAAGAAATAAATGCACCGCAATACGTATGGGGAGAGGATGTAAAACCACACTACGTGCAACTGTCACAGTTGGAGACGCGCCTTCCCTACTAACCAAATCTTATAACCAAGCTGATATGTAGAGCAATACAGATTTATTGGTTTAATATATGACATACAAATTTTAATTTGAGGTATTATTAAATAAATGTCATGACCAAATCGTTTAATACTGTAGTTTCTCACAAATAAATTTCAAATTTTCAAAATCCAGTCAGCAGTAAACTGCCCTTAAATTGAGAGCTATAATCAAAAGCATATAAATATCAAGTTTGAAAGAAATCAATAATAACGTTTTGGCTGTTACAGGTGGTAGGCAGACAAATAGACATCCGTTGGGGAAAATATATACAGACAAACATGGGAAAAAGACAGAATTTTAAAACTTTTTTTTATAAAGATCCATATTCATCATAGTCTCGGAGTATTAACTTTTAAGATTACAATAATTTCTCAATATAAAACAGTGACATGTTTGGAAAAAAAAATATTTGGGGGTGGAAATCTAAAATCAAAATATCACTTGCCCACACAGATGCACAAGAACCAAGGCTCTTGTATGGCCTAATTCACCACTGACAGGGAAGTTTGGCTTTAGAAACCACCCCATGGAAACCGAAGTATATTATACTAAATGGTCTCCCAAAACCACCCCAAGAAAAAAAAACTTGTACATTTACGCTAAACTTAATCGTCTGCATCGCCGCAACATAAGAGTAAATATTTTAATAACCTGATTGGCTAGTAAGACGTGGTGTGAAAACAAAACCATTTCATAAATTATATCATATCATTACTCACAGAATAACTTATGGGAACATTATTTTCAGTATCATATTCCTCGCACCCACTTCGGTGGCCGCATGGTGTAAGGCGCTACTCTCGCAGTAGACTTGACTGACAATGACGGGGAGATCGAGATTAGAGTCTCGGCCGCTTGTACTGAGATTGTTTTTTTCCAAGATATTTTATCACTCTCCTTCCCCGCAAATGCGGATACACGTCCTCAAAATATCGCCTTCCTAATCCCTATATCCATTAGCGTAATTTGTAGATAATCGTATAATCCTAACGGCTAGTAGGACGTTGCGATTATATATATATATATATATATATTTATATTCATATATATGTATATATTCCTCACGCAAGCACTTAGAAATTAACTTATTCGAACGCAGGGAAATCATGTAGAAAATGTTTTATTATTATTATTAGTTAGCACCGCGTCTTACTACCCGTTTGGGCTATACTCTTTAAGCACTAATTAAGCTAATGGATTAGGAATTGGGAAGGTTGAATTAGAGGAAGTGAACCCGCATTTGCGTGGAGGGAGAGTGGAAAACCATTTAGGAAAGACCCCTCCCAGTTCACCCGACCAAGATTCGAACCTCGATCTCCCCGTCCTCAGCGGTCGAGCTCAACACGACTAGCACGTTAGCCAACTACGCCACCGAGGCGGGCTAGAAAATGTTGAATACCTTTATTCAGCACCACCAGAAATTAAAACAGGGTGCCCTAGACCTGTGGTCGACTAATATCGCCACCTACCCACGGGAATGAGACACATAACTTCCAGCTTTGATCAAAGCTGTGTCTATTTGTTACTATAGCACGCCGGATTCAAGGTAATTTTCACCATCACGGCATCAGGATAAAAATATTATCCGGAAATGATGCACAAGTGATTAGGAGTTTTCAATAAAAGAAATCAAAAGAGAGGAGGGTTTTATAAGGGTGAATAATCCTTCTGCTATTTGTAATAAAACTGGAATTGGGCTTGTACCTTTCATCTAAATATGAAAAGTGAACATTTTACAGATATATATTGGTACAGTGTCTAATCTCACAGAGAGTAATAAAGCATTGGTATGAAGTAGAATTCTGGGCCTTTATAGAACCCTTATAGATTTATGGATCGAATTCCTTTTAAATACTCTAAGTTAACTTATTAAAGTTATGCTTTAATATATATCTTGATATATATAAAAATAGAGAGAAACAAAATATAGCATCACATATCTATGGTTATGAAAATATATTTTATATAAAAAGAGAGATAGGAAATAAAATTATAACATTTTTATTATTTATTCTTCTTTATTTAAATGTATAGATAATATACATATAATTTGCCTATATGATAAAATAATACTGTATTGTATATTTTTATATTAACAAATCAATAATAAATATGTTATGCAGAAATAATAAATACATAACTTATAAATATATCACGTATAAATAAAAATATGTGTAAAGAGGAAGAATTAATATATAACCTTTTTGTTAATTAATTTTAGTGACCAAATTGCAGTGTTTTAGTACGTATTTCTCAAATGTGCTCGTCTCCTGATTGTTTGGTGGTGATTTAGTTTTTCTTTCCTCTGTGGGGTCGATAAATTGAGGGGAGAAGAAATCTTAACATAAACTAAACAAAGAAACAATATTCGCCGCGCGATGAAAAGCTTTAGCAACCTATCGCACAGCTTAGTCACACGTGTTGCATAAATAAACCGGGAAAGGCGTAAGAAGCACGTGACTATGCGATTAATCGTTTCCAAACCAAGCTCTAATCCAAGTGGCAAATAAGAGGTTTTTTAATAATAGAAAACTTCAATCCAAGAGACAAATAAGAACGTTAATTTGAAATATAATGCAAAACTTCAATAAAAGAGAATAATAAGAGTGTTAATTTGAAAAATAACGCAAAACCTATATCCAAGAAGCGAATGAGAGTATTAATTTGAAAGAATAAGTCTTGATTTTTAAAATAGATAAATAAACACGAATTTTAAAATTAATTTTATCCGTACTTAAGCCTAAATAGCTTGCAATAATTCCGCTAAGTGAAGAATGTTATGATTTATATCAGTTCTGTACACTAGGACTACTTCATTTAATGCTTAGAACTATACTACTACTATTGTAACTGGTCACATTTTTATAGTCACGTGATATAAGGCATATTTATTACAATAGGTTTGATTGTTTAAGATGATGGGGTATAGGTTTTTAAATATCTGCTAGCAATTTTACTATCCTCTAATCACACTATATATGGTTTATTACACTACATTATTTTAATAAATGTAAGGTATTCAAAAACAAAGTACTTGATAAAATATTTGATCCATAAAGAGATGAAGATAATGGGGAGGGAAGAAGGTTGGATAATGATTAGTTACATACCCGGTACTAATTAACCTCACATTGTGAAGGTAATAATATCTCGCAGTTCTCGGTGTGCAGGACAAACAATGCGATTGTAATAAACTAGAATGAAGTTCACGTTATTGACTGTCCAACTCAATGGGGAATAAACACTCAGAATACCTTGATGCAGATGGTATAATAACGCTAAAATATGCCTGAAAGAAATGGGGTGTAATGAGGTGGACTGGATAAAGCTAACTAAAGATGAGGACAGGGTGTAAAGAGGGGGACAGGATATAACTTAACTCAAGATGTGGACAGTGTGTAATAAGGTGGACTGGATAAAACTAGCTAAAGATAGGGATAGGGAGTAATAAGGTTGACTGGATGGAACTAGATAAAGATAGGGATAGGGAGTAATAAGGTTGACTGGATGGAACTAGCTAAAGATAGGGATAGGGAGTAATAAGGTGGACTGGATAAAGCTAACTAAAGATGAGGGCAGGGTGTAAAGAGGGGGACAGGATATAACTTAACTCAAGATGTGGACAGTGTGTAATAAGGTGGACTGGATAAAACTAGCTAAAGATAGGGATAGGGAGTAATAAGGTTGACTGGATAAAACTAGCTAAAGATAGGGATAGGGAGTAATAAGGTTGACTGGATGGAACTAGCTAAAGATAGGGATAGGGAGTAATAAGGTTGACTGGATGGAACTAGTCAAAAATAGGTGAAGGTTGTAATTACAAGGACTGGATATAACTAGATCAAGATAGGGATAGTGTGTAATGAAGTGGAATGGACAGAACCAGCTCAAAATAAGGATATGGTGTAGTGAGGTGGACGGGATAGAATCAGTTCAAGATAGGGATAGGGTGTAATGAGGTGTACTGGTTATAACTATCTCAAGATATAAATAGGATATAATGAGGTGAACTGGATAGAACAATCTCAATACAGGGGTAGTGTGTAATGAGGTGGACTGGATAGAACCAAATCAAAATATGGATATGGTGTAGTTAGGTGGATTGGATTGAACCAGCTCAAGGTAGGGATAGGGTGTAGTGAGGTGAACTGGATAGAACAATCTCAATACAGGGGTAGTGTGTAATGAGGCGGACTGGATAGAACCAAATCAAAATATGGATATGGTGTAGTTAGGTGGATTGGATTGAACCAGCTCAAGGTAGGGATAGGTTGTAGTGAGGTGAACTGGATAGAACAATCTCAATACAGGGGTAGTGTGTAATGAGGCGGACTGGATAGAACCAAATCAAAATATGGATATGGTGTAGTGAGGTGGATTGGATGGAACCGGATCAAGGTAGGGATGGGGTGTAGTGAGGTGGACTGGATAGAACCAGCTCAGGATAGTAAGAGGTGGATTACTTTTATAAGTACGGCAAAAGAATCTTTAAGAGTTTCAAGTGACATAGAATAAATAAGTATATTCACACTAATGCGGGTATAGCTCCTATACTGTTTCTATTCCTTGCTTTAATATGGTGACGTTGAAAATCTTATTGATAAACTTGTAAATATAAATGAATAGCTAGAATGAAACTTAAAATAGGACAATTTTTTTCCTTGCTCCACGTCTACAGCCAATATTGCTAACAACACTTTTAATTACACTAATAAGGAAGTGATTAAGAAGACAGGGTTCAGAAAGAATCTATAAGCATTTTCATAAAGAGAGAGTGTAAAACCATTCTGGATTCGAGCTCCAATGCTCTCATCAAAGGAAAATCAGACAAAAAATATGTAGATAGATAACTTAACCTCCCTTGCTACCAAGGTGGTTTTATGTTATCTACTAAATTCTAAATATATTGCTTTTCAGGTCTACGTAAAATATTTTTCTAATTATAGAAAAATGAAATTTACAAACAGATGAGTAGGGATTTCTTTCAAAATCGAACTTATTTATAATCACACGTCAAAAATAAAAAATTCCTGACTTTAAAAAATATAATGTATTACAGGACCGGTTGATGCTATTTTGCAAGTATTCAAAGAAGATTTTTGATTTAGAGATGAAGTAACTTTTCTAGCCATTATAAAAGTTACTAAAAGAATATTCATGTATTTCTACGAGGAGTCACGTGATTTGTAATATTATGGTAAGAAGGACATTATATAACATTAACATCATGTTACTCAATAACTCTATGGCACCAGACCACAAAACAAGCTATATTGACTGAGCGACCACCATATTATGACGATGATAGGGCCAACATTTGTGAAGATAGGGTGTCATGTGGTCAGTTTTATTCGCTATTTATTTATTCAAGTAACTCCTCAATTGTCCTCACGGGATTGAATTGAGCCCGTTCCAGAAATACTACTTCACAGACAAATTTGGAAGTGGAGGGGATAGATCCCGGGACTTCTGAATCTGTAGCCAGGAACTATTTTACTATTAGACCACCATGAAAAACAACAAGAATAATATATTTAAATTGTATCTATGTTGACTACAAAATAAATCAAAGTAAATATGTTTGTATTTTCTAAAATGTTCCTTCAGGTCAGAATCCAAATTCATGTTTGGTACCAAACGTAAACTAAGTCGTTTGGTTAGTAAAATAACCACCAGAGCTTTAAGTGTTGTTTGCATAATTTACACATACCGGATACATCGAGCGGCCTCAACAGGTATATTCTGGTTTATTTATTTTGAACATAGCTTTATAATTCCTTTCCATTGGATTGATGTGTTGATAGGACAAACTGGCACCAGAAAGTTTTTTTTAAATAGCTAAGCTGTCACCGAATCCATTTCCAAGCTGGTTAAAAAAAATAGGAGGCCCACATTCTATTCTACGCAGTTGGCAAAGCTTTTGACACGTGGATTTTCGTGAGGATCAATTTGCTTAAACCACCGGCGATCAAAGTGCTTAGTCGCACGCTAATTAGTTGATTTGTTAATTTAATTCATTTAACAAAACACGCCTCGCTACGAGTTTAAAATATCCACGGCCGAAAACAGTTTTTTTTATTTCGTAGCCATTTTATCCGTTGTAGTGGATTTACTGCAAATACCACGATCATTCGCACGCATTACGTAATGCGCACCTTGTTCATTTGTTAAAATATGAAAACGATAATTAGAAATGAAACACATCACACGTGAACTTTATAAATCAAACAAAGTTTTATCATAATTTACTCTTTACTGAGACCCGCCTCGGTGGCGTAGTTGGCTAACGCGCAAGTCGTGTTGAGCTCGTCTGCTGAGGACGAGGAGATCGAGGTTCGAATCTCGGTCGGGTGAACTGGGGGAGGTTTTTCCTTAATGGTTTTCCACTCTCCCTCCACGCAAATGCGGGTTCACTTCCTCTAATTCAACCTTATCAATTCCTAATCCATTAGCGTAGTTAGTACTTAAAGCGTATAACCCGAACGGGTAGTAAGACGCGGTGCTAAATAATAATAATAAATCTTTACTGGACCTACAACCTTGTCGTGTCTGGGAGTATGGATGTAGAGGACCTAGGTTTGATGTCAGCTAATGCCAGAGATTAATTCATATCTATATAATACATGATCATCAAACAATCCAATTTTTCTCATCGATTATTTATGACTTAATTCTCCTTACTTTCTCATATATACACATATGTATACATTATTGTAATCAAGAGATTGTCTGTCCTCAAGATTATGATGCATTTTCAGGCTGTTTATGTCCCTGAGATTAAAAAAAAACCAAAAAGAAATAGGTCTTACGATTATGTCTGTTTGTCCCTATTTTTGTTCCTGGAATAAGGTTTAATTTTTTTTTATGGATCAAGTTCAAACGTACCAGCTTTGGCATTGAGGGAAAGTGCGAAAACCAATCCTACGTATTATTTCTGTTGTCAACATCCCTTTATCTCAACTAATAAAAAACCTACAGCGATGAATAAGGTATCAGTGGATAGGATTTTTGTTTACCGACTTCTGACATAGCATACTCAGTTCACGTTAAATCAAACTGATTAGGAGAAAATAACTCTGTACACCTCACCAGGATTCTAACCCTGACATCATCATAACTGGCAAACCAGATTGTATGAACTATCGTAAGAGTGATCACTGATCTAGGTTTCTGCAAATTTATATAATAATATTTCTAGCACCTGTGACCTACTGAATTTTTTGAACTCTGTCAACTTCGTGTTTTCTTTCTAATAACATTACCTTTGAAGTATACTGATATTATCTAAATACAAATCTACAAATATTAATATATTTTAAAAGTGTGGACGATTATGTTGTGTGTTTAAGGGGGCCACCTCGTTAAATGAGGAATTTTCACGCAAATGTTTGGCTCTAACGCCATATTTAATTCTACAAATCATTATTTCAAAATAGGGTTCACACCGAAATAATGTCGAGAGATTCCAACAGGGCTCTTTTTCCATAATCATCCTTCACTTAGAGTTTTGTTGGTAAATAAAATGTAAAAATTTGCCTTTATCTAATTTTCTACAATTTCTTAAGCCTTTTTGTGGAACTATGATACTAGGGTTGATGATAAGGTGCTCTAGATACAATAATACTAATACTAATACTTAGCACCACGTCTTACTACCCGTATGGATTGTATGCTCTCTAGATATAGTTTTTTTTCTAACAAATAGGCCTACAGTATTTTTTTAATGCTCGCAACATAGAATGTTAAGATATTTTAGAACTAGCTGCGAGTTTTCCTCTTTACCTCAAGGTAAGAAGTTTAATAGTTTTATTTGCACTCTTTCTTATTAACATGATAAAGGGCGTGTGAAGGAGAAGGGGAAAAGGGAGTAAAGGCTTAGTCAGGCAATAGTAGTTCCAGAAAACGACACAGACCATTGTGTTTTAAGCCATGTGACCCACCCGACAGCGATTTGTACTTTCTCGCTGACCAAAGTGGCTGCTTTCAAGTGTTATGTGTTTTATTGATTTAGGTATCTTGGGTCAAGTATTTAAAAAAAAAAATTACAGTAGAATCTTGATGATCCGAAAATTTAGTAATCCGAACGCACCTTAAGTAAAATAAATCAAAATACAAATGTATGAAATTTAGAAAACAAAAGCGTCGCAAAAGGAAACAAACGACTCTAACAATCGAGCTAAAAAAACGTCCATCAACATTGGTGCAAAATAAAAAGGGTGATTATTTTGATTAAAGTTTATTTTTAGTTATTTTTTATAACTATAAATTATTGATTACGTTCTCTTATCAAAATATTACACAGCCTATTTTCTTTTTGATTCTTAATCCTCCACCTTGATAAAAATCAGTATTGATTCTGTACCTTATTATCATATATTGCATTATATTTGTCTTGTTTATAAAATAAAACACATACTTACTTGCTAACCCGAACGAAATGATAATCCAAACCACCCCCAGTCCCAATTAGTTCGGATTATAAAGGTTCTACACTATGGATAATAAAATCTTATATTTATAAGGTACTCGTTGAATACCCATATATTATATTATTATACTACTTTAAAGCCACACAGCTGACTCACTCACTGACATTAAAGTCTACCCACTTTCAGATGAGCTAGAAACTTGAGATTTGGTAAACTTATAGCTTCTAGCCTGACACTGATGGGAAAATTACAAAAAGTTTAAAAAAAAAATGTTTTTAACCCTCCAAAAAAAATTTCAAAATGGCGGAGCAACTTTAAAGTCGGTGCGGACCTTTCTTTGGAGGTCTCTTGTGGATAAATGGTAAGACCTATCAAAAAAAAAAGCTCTGGAATTACATTAGTTCACATCCACTTGCAAAGAAAGAAAGCCTACTAGGATTTTGGGGGCGGAGCCCCCAACGATCAAAGCGAGTAAAATATATATCCGTGTTTATCGCAATAATGTTGTTTGCTTGAGGGTGTTTATTTTAGTTCTTTTAAGGGTCTTTGGGTTATTCGTATTAGGTAGTCACTAGTCAAAATGTACGCCGAATGTCCTTTAATATTTATTGTCCTGTCATTCACATCTGATAAACCTGAAATGTTTTGCTTTTATTAGTTCATATATTAAAAAAAGAGGAGGAGAGAAGTGCATCCATATAAGTATGAAGAGAAGATGGTAAAACCATAGATATAAATTGCAAGAGGTAAACTGACCTCAATATAAATGACCGAAATTTGGACGTCAACTTACACGTAACTGGAAAACCAGTACAGTACGAGCCTAACATCCTAAACTATGTAATCACAGAGGCGAGATTCAATTATGCTATGCACTTACTAAAAATATTTTTTTTAATGTGTTGATAGGGATTTACCTTTTTATCTAAAGGATTATTTTTCTAAATGTCATCAATATTTCGATAATGTACACGATCTCTAATCTGTATTGTCACTTCTTTCTGGCTGATACTATTTAAGCTCCGGATGACATTTAAAATATGAAGGAAAAAAACACACCATAAAATCATCCTCAATCACACTCTTGCCATATGATACTATCACAAACAGAGAGAAAAGGTCATCTGATAGTTTGGTATATTTAACTTTTTTTTTAAATTGATGCGTTTAAAGATCACCACATAGTTGAATAGAAATATTCTCATACTGTGCCATTTGTTATGTGAATGGTATATCTGAAACGTAAGCGCCACTAAATCATTCTTCAGATAGCTTACGATTCTCTTATATATTGAGGTGTATTGTATATAGCTTGCTCAATATAGGGGTAGGGTGTACTGAGATGCACAGGATAAAACTATCTCAATATAGTAATAGGATGTAGTGAGGTGGACTGGATAGAACTAGCTCAATATAGTAATAGGGTGTAATGAGGTGGACTTGATAGTTATAGTAATAGGGTGTAGTGAGGTGGACTGGATGGAACTATCTAAATATAGTAATAGGGTGTAGTGAGTTGGACTGGATGGAACTATCTCAATATAGTAATAGGGTGTAGTGAGTTGGACTGGATGGAACTAGCTCAATATAGTAATATGGTGTAGTGAGGTGAACTGTAAGGAACTAGCTCAATATAGTAATAGGGTGTAATGAGGTGGACTGGATGGAACTAGCTCAATATAGTAATAGGGTGTAATGAGGTGGACTTGATAGAAATATCTCAATATAGTAATAGGGTGTAGTGAGTGGGACTTGATAGAACTAGCTAAATATAGTAATAGGGTGTAGTGAGGTGGACTGGATGGAACTAGCTAAATATAGTAATAGGGTGTAGTGAGTTGGACTGGATGGAACTAGCTCAATATAGTAATAGGGTGTAGTGAGTTGGACTGGATGGAACTAGCTCAATATAGTAATATGGTGTAGCGAGGTGAACTGTAAGGAACTAGCTCAATATAGTAATAGGGTGTAATGAGGTGGACTTGATGGAACTATCTCAATATAGTATTAGGGTGTAGTGAGTTAGACTGGATGGAACTTGCTCAATATAGTAATAGGGTGTAGTGAGTTGGACTGGATGGAACTAGCTCAAGATAGGGATAGGGAGTAATGAGGTTGTCTGGATAGAACTAGCTCCATATAAAGATAGGTAAGTAACTTTATTGAATGCGTGAATGATCTTTCGAGCTACCGATCCAATAAATTAAGCAATCTCAACAATTTCTTGACATGGGTATCGCAGAATTCTGGCAAGACTTTTTTCTATCTACGTTTAGTAAGTTTCTTTTTAGATAACAAGATGCCCAAGACAAATATTCAATAATGGTTGAGATTACTTAATATCGGTAGAAAAAAAAATTTATCTACTGCCGTAATATTTTATTTATTTTGGCCAAAAAATTATTTTTACTATAAGAAGTGTAAAAATAATAATTGTCCTTAAAATATTTTTTCCTTCCCCTCCACCTCTTTTAGTTTACAAGTCATGTTCTTACATGACCCACGTGTGTCGAAAGTCCTCTTCAAATACCCAGTAGACAGATTATATTCCTATCGCTGTCTCTTGTGTCTTTGTTGTACGGAGCGGTTTCTCCAGCTTCTTCTGTTGAAATCCATGTGGCATGTAGCGCTTGCGCAGTGAGAGAGACTGCGTTCTGG
Source organism: Timema shepardi (assembly GCA_902151425.1). Taxonomy (NCBI): domain Eukaryota; kingdom Metazoa; phylum Arthropoda; class Insecta; order Phasmatodea; family Timematidae; genus Timema; species Timema shepardi. Next base: position 43,385 of record CABFVX010000158.1, on the reverse strand, counting down.
ATCTCGATGCTTCGTGACGGAGAAAATATATTTCAACACACTTTTACATCGCCAGGGCTGTCCAAAAGTCACGACACTATTTTTTGTTAAAAAACGTTTTTGTGTTTTACTCTATTTATTTATATTTGGTTCGGGTCAATTGACGTAAAATCCGCATGGTCTAATGCGCTACTCTCTGCCGAATATGGGGAGATTGAGGATTGATCCCGGTTGGGTGCACTGAGGGTGGTTTTTATCCTAAATGCTTCCCCCCAATCTCTCTCCACACATGTGGGTGTACTTCTTCTAAATTAAACCTTCTTAATTCCTAACACATTATTCTAATTAGTACTTAGACGTATATAAACCAAACGGGTGATAAGACGCGATGCTTAAAAAAGAAGTGTACTTCCTAAACACACGACTATAACTCATTATTCATACATTAATTTAATATATCAACCCTTAATTCTTCACACGTGAGCTATGGCGTCCACCTTGTATGGTATGGATTGCTATTGATGAGTTCAGAGCTAGAATCTCGACTAGATCCATAGAAAGTGGCAGTTCCTAAATAAGACAAAAAATAAAGATTCTTAATACATGTTGAGATTTCAGGCATAGCATATTAGCTTCGCTTAAAGAATAAGAATGAGGAAGGAAGTATCTTATAGTAAATTAACCCGAATTTGTGTGTAACAAGAAGAGTAACATTTTCTATAGAACATTTTGCTACAATATTTTATAGAAATACATTATTCATGGTTTTCTTTGAATGGTGATATAGTATTTACCATGCTATATTATATGGCTAGTTATAAAAACCTATGTGCTAGTAAAAGTATGTTATTTAAAGGTGTTTAGTCAAAAAATGTATACATACACCTTATTTTATATGTCTTTATTTTTTGATTCCAATCCTCTTTAATTTATTAATATGAAGTAGGGGAAAGAAGTTGATATAATTTATAGTTTTACTTACTTTAGTTGGTATTTCATTTTCACTAACACATTACGTTTATAATATGTATATTTTTTGTTAAAAATGTATTACCTTGCTAACACACACACACATATATATATTAAGGACCCTTTTTAAACTGAAAGTTTTTAAAATTGAAACTAGTATTATAGAAAAGGGTTTTGGCATACTCTGATAAATATTTACAAATATAAATTTATTTTTAAAGCAAATTTTTATGTCACATATACTCCAAAGTCCAATATAATTCTGTTTAACAGCTCTTGCACTTAGCCATACGGATGGGCTATTAATAACTAACGTGTATATTAAATATTCGTAGATATAGTCTGAAATCAATCCAGGCTCACCTTAAGGGCGTTACCTACCTGTGACCTAAGGGCAAGTCATTTAAGATTACACATGTTAATGTATTAAGTTTGATTTGATGGAATTAAAAGATATAACATTAAAACAAAAACCATAAATTAATAAATAATTATAAAATTACTATTTAACTATCACTTTTGATTTTTATCTTGTAGTTGATATTTGGTAAACCTAATTTTTAAATCGTCAACAACTCGGGCTATTTGGTTTTTTCACGAAAATATCCAGTAGGAATCTTCCTGTCATGATGTAGATTTAAAATGTTTGTGAAAGCTTATATAGACCTATATCTCATATGTATATATATATAAAACATAAAAAAAGATAATTTTGAAATGCAAATTGATACTATCCTACCAAAAATTGTTGAGTGAATGTGTATACTCATCAAAGGAAGAGGGGAAGTGCTATCAGCAAATAACCTATACAAAAGTTTCTAAACACATTTTAAAGTTTATTAAGGATTGATATGCCCTATATATTATTTATGAATCAATCAATGTTTTATGAAAAGATATAAAATTATAAACTGTATCAAAAGGGGCTGTATTAATAACTAAACAAGCTTGGAAGATATACATGAAATATTGTTAATTTTATCGTAAATAATGATGGTCGAAAAACCTTATCATAAGAGCCTTTGTAGCAATAAAACAAAACATTAAAATTCATACACATTACACGACACTGATAATTTCAGATGTAATATGTATATATTTAGATATGTTTTGTTTTATTGCTATAAAGGATTTTATGATAAAGGTTTTTTAACCATTATTTTTATGATATAACTAATAATATTTCATGTATAGCTTCCAAGCTTGTTTAGATTTTAATACAATTCTCTTTGTACTTTTTATAATTTTATCTCATTTCATAACACAATTATATTCATAAATACTAAACAAGAGGCTTTGTAGAGTGAATTGTTCATTTTATCGAAATCCTCAAGTAGGCAGCGCCGTTATTGTGTGGAGTCAAAACCATATCTATCCACACACGTTGGGCTCCCTAGAGTAATTCTCCAGCACTCAGTACTGGCCAACCCTGGTCAATGAAAAGCTGCAGTATTCTACCATCTTGGAGAGAAGAGGCGTCGTAAATCAGACGTCCAGCGTCGCGACCATCTCTAAGATGAAAAGAGGGGAGAGAGGGCTCAAATAAGGGGTGAGGGTGGAGGGAGGGAAAGAGATCCACACGGTTGATTGAATCTCACGTCGGATGGTAAGGAGAAGTAAGACATGCATTACCAACTTAGAGCGGGGGATATTTTTTTTTTCTAAAATGGCCATAGCTATTGAATTTTAGCTAGAATTTCAACAGAATCAAAATAGTACAGTTACGGATAAAAAAAGGGCACATATTGAAAACAGAATGTGGCTGCCTTTATCACTATGAACAAATTAATGAACTTGCTAATTGGATCATTTCAAAGCTATTTGGCGAAGTGGGCCTCATCTTAACTTGACGCACCTTAGTAATCTAAGCATTACCACACTTAGACGCCAATGCATAAAAAAGAGAGAAATAAAGTAAAATGAGTAGTTAACCCTTCGAGTCCTCTTGTTTTTTTATGTAAATAGAGCATCCCCTATTCCTCTGACGCGCTTACACAATAGCTTTTCTATTTATACCTTGAAAACATTGACTTGCGTTTCAAAACTATATTTTTCTGGTTCCCTATTCTAGATAAGCATATGCTTCTACGGACTTTTTTAATTTACATCCTGGTAATAATTTTTAAGGTATATTGTCTGAGCTATGGAAGGTTTTTTTTAAAGTATGTTTACAAAAACTATTTTGATTGCAAAAATTATGACAATGCAAGACTATTTTTATAATTAATTTGAAATTTATGGTGTTTTTTTTAATATTATATATTAAAGCGCACCGAATAAAATGTCAATACTTTACTATAGGGAGTCCTATCTAAACTTACCACTACGTCACAGGTAGGTAACGTCCTTAAGTACCAATCTTCAGGAAATTGGCTACAAGATCACACTCGTACAAAAAAAAAAATCGTATCATATTTTGGTGTTTAGTCTTCTTCATTTTAACAGCAACGTATATGGGATAAAATTAAAATATATATATTTGTTTCTTTTAAAATAATAATTCTAAATTTCGTGATATTTACTGAAATAAGGTAAAAGACTGTATTTGATCTCAGTTTAATTGTTTTTCAAAGTAGAATACAGAAAACAGCACCGAGTTGGGACGCTTGGCTGAAGCTATATTTAGCTGTACTAAGCTAAGTGGGTTGATTCTGGCTTTTAGCTTATTTAACCTAAGTAACCGAACCTAAGGTTAGTTCTGAGTAAAATAATTAGAACAAAATATTAGCTTTAACTTAAGACCAGAAACGCCTTTTCACTCATCAAATGTTAGATAAATGTATATATATATATATATATGGCACGTTCCTGAGCTGAAATTTAAAAAGAGTGTCATGAATTTTTTTTATGAAGAGTCGTTATTATAAACATAATTATTTATGGTTTTGTGATAATTCATAAACCATGTAGCTCTGTTGATGAGGGGGGAAGGGAGGGTTGGTGCACTATAATGTAACATGGTGTTACCATGGATGGATAGTATGTACGTCACAATGTTACGTAACACAGACCTTATACTTTTATTCTAATGTTGAAAAAATAATTTTTTTGGTTCATGTCTCTACCGTTAATACTTATAGAAAAATGTATTACTAATTGAAACTTAATATATTCACAAATGTAATATTCAAGACTGAAAAGTAATTTTAAAAGGTTGGTTAATTTTCCAAATACTCCTCAGTATATACAGTAAACGCAGATAAAAATAATAAATCATTGCTATAAAATTTATTTTAAATAATTAATATTAACTATTTAAAATTGTTTCTCTTTAATATTAAATCTTAGTCCACCTTATTAGTGTCACAAAAGTTTTTCTATGAAAAAATGAAAATATTGATGTATAAAGTATGTAACACAGGTTGGAGGGGGGATAAGTAAGTCTGAATGTCTACTTGGTGTTACGTGGTAAGGGGGGGCAGGTAAAATAAGGCAAGAAACAATCACTGCGGGGTTTATGGATGACCTCTTTACTATATGAATATTTAAAGCATTAGAAAATTAGCCATAAGCTACAAGTGGATCGAAATAATTTTATTCAATGTTGTCCTCTTTTGAAACACTTTGGCTTACTTTTTTTTAAATGTTATATATTATATTATTAAAATTCAAACTAGTTTTTTTTAATATAGCTTTAAATAAATAAGGCATTCGCATATATACTAGCTAAATAGACAGTCTTTTCTTAGGATTTTACAGTTAAGTAATTATTTTTTTCATTCAACCTAGATTTAACAAGGCCAGAAGCCACATTTGTGGTCTCATGGTATACGGCGTCACTCTCGTAATATCCTTGATAGCCAGTAACCTGGAGGTTTAGTTTTGTTGATAGATCAGACGAGTACAATGGTACGATTCATTAAAATAATAAGGCCAAAGGTATAACTTAACCTATTTATTTTAACACCACGTCTTACTACCCTTTAGGGTTACATGCTTATGCACTAATTAGGCTGATAGTTTTAGGGCTTATAAAGGCTATAATTAGAGGAGGGGCACCCGCATTGGCTTATACAGAGAGTGGAAAGCCATTTAAAAAAACATATCAATACACCCTACTGGGATTTGAACTTCGATCGCCCCGTCATGGGCAGTCTAGTCAACTGCGAGAGTAGCGCTTTAGACCACGTGGCTACCGATGCTGGTTAGCCAATGTTGTAAAAATAATAGTCGGCTATTGTCATGCTTGATTTACCAAATCAGCTTCCCCCACTATTCCCTATTCACTACATACATTTTATATATATATATATATATATATATATATATATA
>CABFVX010000158.1:0-31566 GCA_902151425.1 Timema shepardi | reverse complement strand
TCTTTTTTTTTTTTTAATAAATATATAGCTTTTATCTATCACACGATTTATTAACTAACTAAACCTAGAACAGTACGCTTGATATCATACACTAATACATTACATAGCACATAAATAATTATTAATTTTGTAGTCATTTGAACCCTTATTTAAATAATAGACAAAGTCGGATCATGGTTAGAAGAAACATTTAGAAAATATTGTAGAAACATTTTATTTTGAGGGTAGTACTGATAACCTTTGATTGTATTATTTCAAGTTTACCCTTCCTCACACTGTATGTTTTTTATAACACTATATATATATATATATATATATATATATATATATATATATATATAAGGTACGAGGGTAGGGTGGAAAAACACACTACACATCTGCTCCAGGAAAACAACTTTATATCTCTAAAACCCCATAAGGATCCCAGCAAATACTAATTTATAAATTTATTTAAATATGACAGAGACTTCTTTTAAGCATATTCTAAGGTGCTTTGAAAATATCTTATGATTATCTAACAAATGGGTTATAATTTGACTATCCCCCTTCCCCCACCCCCCGTACCCTTCATATAAGTTATAGGTAAATATATAAATATGAATCTTTCAAAGTTGGTCCATTGAAAAACCGATAAACATAAGCTGAGGGAAAAGGTTTAATATGTAGTGTTTTTTAACTGACATCTTGAAACACGATTGTGGGCGTACATTTTTAAATATTTTGTATGTTAACTCAACACCCTATCTATGTCCTTGCGAGATCTCAGCACATTCGTTCACTGCTGTGGTTTTTGCGTGGAAGATTAACATACTTAATCTACCAGTGGACGAACGGTATAAGGCACTGTTCTGATGTTTGACTGGCCTGCTAATGACGGGGAGATCGATACGGGTTCGAATCTTGGTCGGGTCTAACTGAGGGTGGTTTTTACTAAATGGTTACCCACTCTCCTTTCACATAAATGCAGGTAGACTACTTTTAAAATGCGTCCTTACTCATCCCCTAAACTATTAGAGTAATTATAACATATGTATATAACCTAAAAAGGTAATAAAACGCGGTGATAAAAAATTAAATAAATAAATATCATACATACAGCAACTAATTTTTCATCACTATTAGGACTAGCATTATTTTATAAGTTTTGCTTCTATCTATCTAAAATAACAGCTTATTTTCACATGACACAACGTACACATTTATAAACATGGAACCACTTCTGTTGTCTAGTGGTCATAGCTACCGATTTTAAGGTTCCAGGTTTGATCCCCGGCACATCCATATTTTCTGTGAATTAGCCATATTCATCCTCGTGAAGAAAAAAATGAGGAGCTACTTGTAATAAAAAGTAACAAGTCTGGTCTAGAAAACTGAGATGAACGGCCTGAGGGTCCATTGGGATGAGCACATGACACCATCTATTAGCAGAAGCTGATATTATATTCACCAGCAGACGGCGACCACTCGGTCGGTATGGCTTAATGGTGGACTGACGACATGGAGATATTATTTGACATGGGTTTTATTTAACTTTATATTTATGTCATATTTGATTCTTCCCTCTAAAATTCAACTATACCTTTTTTTCCCCCCACACTGACAAAGAATCGAATCAGTCTCCTCTAAGACTTGTGGCGATCTAATCTAACCATTTAGCCACAGTAGCGAAACGGACCAACACACTTACTCTGTGACCTTTGTTGTAAAGCGTGTGTGAAGCCGTTCATTTTGAAAGTAGTAACCAATAAAAATTAATGTCCTAAAAGAAACCTTGATGTTGTTGTTGAGGAAGAACCAAATCATTTAGCTGGAGTGGAGCGTATGTAAAAGATTACGTGCGGTAGGTTGTCTCACCTGACTGACGAATCACGAGTATTTTTTTGTAGGTCAATGTGGCAAGTGAAAGGTGAATTAAATATTGTGTTGTATGCACTAGATGCTTGAAAAAATATATAATTTTTAAAACCATTTTTTATTGGTATATTTAACAACGGGAACGCTGGTGACATAGAGCCATATTTATAGTTTTTTTTAGCACCGCGTCTTACTAACTGTTCAGGTTATACGTCTATGTCCCGATTACACAAATAGGTTAGAGATTGGGAAAGTTTAATTTAAAGAAAATGCACCCGTATTTGCGTAAAGAGAGAGCGGCAAACCATTTTGGAAAAACCACCCTCAGTGAACCCGACTGGGATTGAACCCCGACTTCACCGTCTCCTGTAGTCTAGTCCAACATGAACTTAGCACGTTAGACCACGTGGCCACCGAGGTGGTTGGTATAGTCTGATTTTAGGAGTTAACCAATCTCCTAGTACACAATGACCAGAAGTTTAGGTTAAGTGGAAGTAAACAAAAATAAAGAAAGGTAATTTTGTAATTTTTTATAGCATAATTTTTTTTTGTCAATATAAATTAAATGTTTCTTCAGTAAAATTTTTAGTTTAATTTTCTTCAGCAAATAATATCAATTATTATTGAATTATATGTGTATAACCCGAACGGGTAGTAAGACGCGGTGCTAATAATAATAATAATAATAATAATAATAATAATAATAATAATAATAAATATTGAATTATACTCGTGGACAAAAGGGCATTTATCTAAAAACTTTTCAAAATAAAAATAAAACGTTTTGTTAAAATTAGGTAAGGTCCATTATAAAACTTCTATATTTATTGAAACATGCTTCGGTGTTCGCGTGGTCTAACGCGCTAATCTCGCAGTAGACTAGACTGTCAATGACAGGGAGGTCAAGATTCAAATCTCGGTTAGGTGTAATGAGGATGGATTTTCCTAAATGGTTTTTCACGCTCCCTCCATGAAAATTTAGGTACACTTTCTATAGATCTCCGTAATCCCTAAAGCCATTGCCGTAATTAGTACAAAATCGTGTAACTATAACGAGTAGTAAGACACGGGTTTAAAAAAGAAACGGTTGAGATTATATTGTGTGGTTTTTTAACTAAAGGTGTCTACAAACAGTTTTTTGCTAAAAAAAATTAAAAAAAGAACCCCGCCCAAAATCACAAAAAAAACTTGAGCTCAAGGTCCCTTCCATTCCACATCAATCTAAAATGGGGATTGGCTGACCTCCAAAACTCGACTATATATATTGACTTAAATCTAAGGGAGTAGGAACTGTGAGGATAACTTAGAGAAAGGGCACTAGAAAAAAAGTGTGGAAATAGAGTAAAAAAATTATAGTGATAATTCTCATTAAAAAAAACATTATTTTGGTAGTCAACATAGACAGCCTTTCACCATACTATAAATGATATTATTGTTATTATATAATAATTGATATCCATAATAATAAAAGGAAGTGTTTGTCAATGTTTGTGTGTTTGTTTTTGTGCGAAGCTCAGCAAAATCTACGGCACGCAGAGATCTGAAATTTTTAACATAGGTGGAAGGAAGGGGGTCCGAATGCACCCCGAAGCCTTTTCTTTAACAAATGTTTGAAGAAAATGTTGTTAATCTGGTTTAGAATTACGTTTCAGATATAACTGTGATAAAAAATATTCTAAATCCTCCCCGTAAAAATAAAGTGTACGAAATCAACCTTAATTCTAAATAATTTTTATGAGGTGAGGGAGGGGGGGGGTATATGATTCTTATACCACAGTGGGTCACGGGCAATGCCGTGTGGGATTGCTAGTTATTATATTAGAGACATACTCAGATCACATGACCTGGTGTAAGAATATTGAAAAGAGGATCTGGTAGCTTTAAAATAAGGTCCAGTCTATAAAGATTGGACTGTAATAACTTTTATAGGTTTAGGATAGTGATCATCCTATAAAAGTTGGGCTATATTAACTTTTCTAGCTTACGTATAAGGTTCACAAATTAAATATTGGACCGTTATAGCTTTCATAGCTGTCAGATTATGTCCATCCGACAAAAAATGGATTATAATAACATTTGTGATTCCATATAAAGTGCATCCTATGAAGCTTGGACTTAAGTAGCTTTCCTAGCTTTCTAGATACGGTTCATTCTATAAAGATTGGACTGTAATAGTTTTCCTAGGTCTTAGATAAGTTGAATCCTTTGAATATTGTACTATAGTATCTTTTGTAGCTCTGATATAAGGTTTATCCTATAAAAATTGGACTGTAGTAGTATTTGTAACTCTAGGATAAGGTTCATCCTACGGAGATTGTATTGTAGTAGCTCTTGTATATCTCACTTAAGATTATTTCTATGAGAATTGAACTGTATTAACAATTGGTTAGAAGGCGTAGTATTATTAGCACCGCGTCTTACTACCCGTTCGGGTTTTACGCACTTACGCTAATGTGTAATGGTAGCGAGATTGTGAGATGAAATGAAGGACGTACAGTTTAATGTGGGATCCAAACCACGGTGGAGGCCTGTCATTCCACAAATCCACAAGTTGTGATTAATACACGTCTTGTCAGAGGTGAAGTAAGGGTTTGGTAATCAGATAAATTTGTGCTGGGACCGAGGATTGAACCCCCGGACACCCCAGCACAGAAGTATTGACACCTTACCCCTAGACCGCCAGGTCACCAAGAGAATAAGTAAAAAGTCAAACCTGAGTCTCAGTACAGTACAGTACTCGAGCGAGTGTTTGGTACCATAGATGGAGTGAGCACCTGACAGAGATGTGTGTGTGTGTGTGTGTGTGTGTGTGTGTGTGCGTGCGCGCATGTCTGTGTGAGTGCGTACAATGCCGGTGAAAAAGGCGAGGCTCCGTTGACCTCGCTTGATATTCAGGTCTCGTACCGGTAGGAAACAGACGGACCACGGTGATGAGATGGCGAGATGAAGGAAAACGACTGGGTTGTTGGAGGGGGAGGGGGGAAGGGCTGGAGGGGATGATGGGAGGTCTGAATTTAAGGGGTGCTTCCCAAAGCCAGCAGGGGAGACCAACAGGTTAGAGTATCAGTGATCCACCATATCGGATGGCGTGGGACAGGAAGTACGCCCTGATTTTTTTTTTGTGGTAGTGGAACCGTTATGGATGGTCCTATTTCGTACCAGAATCCTACAGTATCGTAATATTTTAAAAGGCCTTTCAAAATGAACTTCCTATTGTTGTTCTGCAAGGCCTTTTATCTTTAAAAAAAAAAACTACAGAATGTAGTAAGTAGGAGTAAATTTATTTCTACCAAAATCAGGCTATATCATTAGTTCCCATGTCAACCAAATATTATACAACATTTCATCAATAAATTGAGTGAACAGTCATTTATATAATAATATTTTTTTAAATACAATTATATATTTTACAGAGGATGGTTGGGGTCGGTGTTAGTACTAGTATTAAGTCTACCCCCCTTTTAGTAACCATTTAACTAACTACAACCTCTTTTGTTGGTCACATGGTCTAACGCGCTTCTCTCGTGTTGGACTAGTTTGCCTAAATGGGTAGATTGGGGTGCAATCCCTGTCGGGGACACTGAGGGTGGTTTTTCCTAGATGGTTTTCCACTATCTCACTCCATGCAAATGTGGGTGCATTTATTCTGAATTAAAATTTTCTAATCCCTACCACATTAGTGTAATTAGTATATAGGTGTATAGCTCGAACAGGTGGTAAGATGTGGTGCTTAAAAAGCTATCTACACTTACTTCGACTGTCGAATAGTCTCAGGCGTCACTTTTACAATAAACTGGTCTGCAGATGGTGGAGAAATTGGGGTTTAAGTCTCAGTCGGATAATCTAAGAGTGGATTTTTCCAAATAATTTTTCACTCTATCACTTTCGATCTACGAAAATGTGGCCAGATTTCCTCTAAATTCAATTTATACCCAGTGTATTGGCGTTCGGGGGTTGTATTTACGCGTAGTAACCGAAGAGGAATATGAGCTCAGGTGACGAAAAAAAATATACAAAAAAAAAACAATCCAATTTCGTAGCAGCATGGTTTAGCACGCTACTCTCGCATTAAACTATACTGCCGATGATAGGGAGATCAAGGTTCAAATCTCGGTCAAATGTACTTAAGTGAGTTGTTCCAAAATGGCTTTCCACTCTACCTTCATAGAATTGTAAGTATTATTATTATTAGCACCGCATCTTACCACCCGTTCGGGTTATACGCATTTACGCTAGTGTGTAATGGTAGGGTGATTGTGAGATGAAATGGAGGACCTACAGTTTAACGTGGAATCCGAATCACGGTGGAGGCTTGGCATTCCTCACATTCACAAGATGTCTTGTCAGAGGTGAAGGAAGGGTTTGGTAATCAGATAAATCTTTGCCGGGACCGAGGAAATTGCAAGTACACTTCCTCTAAATATAACCTTACTAATCCCTAAAATCATTAACATAATTAGTACATAAGCGTAAACATTCCGAACGCGTAGTAAAACGCGATGTTTAAAAAAACTTAAATAAATAAGATTATTTTTTTACTGCCTCGTTAGTATGAGCTAGCTCTTGCCACATACCATTATACGTCACTGTATTTTATAGATTTGTATTTTATGACATTAAAAGCCTGGGCCTTTGGTTTACTCCACAACGGTTTAGTGAATCAGACTTTTTCTTTGTAATGTTTGTTGAGTTTTGGCAGGAATCATTATATAAATGAAAGGTGACCTGGCGGTCTAGGAGTAAGGTGTCAGACTTCTATGATGGCGGCCGGAGTTCAATCCTTGGTCCCGGCACAGATTTATCTGATTACCAAACCCTTCCTTCACCTCTGACAAGACATCTTGTGAATGTGGGAATGCCAGGTCTCCACCGTGGTTCGGATTCCACGTTAAACTGTAGGTCCTTCATTTCATCTCACAATCACCCTACCATTACACATTAGCGTAAGTGCGTATAACCCGAACGGGTAGTAAGACGCGGTGCTAATAATAATAATGATAATAATAATAATATAGAAATGAAACTTTAATATTAATAAAGAGTTGGATAATTCAGTCGGTCGAGCAGTGACACAGAAAGCCAAAGAGATCCATGCTTATAAAATCTATATTGGGAATGTTTATTAATATATACATGAAATAATTACTAAACAACCCTCCGGTAACCATATAATCGTAAGACATTCAAATTAATAAAGGTAAATTGTCATCCAGACATTTTCCAGCCAATAAATTGGGTTAAAAACCAATTGGAAACATTTTAAACAAAATTTTATATAAAAAAAAGCTATATGACAATCAAACTGTCCATGGAAATCATATATCCCATGACCTCCAAAGTTTGGTTGTACAGCCAAGTGATCACATGCCAAAAAAAAAAGGCTTTCAGACCAACGAAGCAGCACTCAGAAAAAAAAATTACACACTAATAAAGCAGCCATATTCCACCCAAATGGCTCCCGAGTCAAAGGTGGAGGCGTTATTTGATAGTTTGTAATATTAATTGATCACTTATATAGAGCGGACGATTTACACACGTCCATCACAGACCCTGTCGTAGAATATGAGTGAATAGTAACCCTTGACACGGGACGTGGTTATGTCACTGGTGTACTAAGCCAAAGATTCCGGTTTCGATTCTCGTGTAGAGGTGTCATTTTTAAATTTAAAGAAAAATAAGTTTTCCTAACTAATATGCCAACCAAATATCCATATGCGGGCCATACTCTCTAAATTGATTCGTTTTCAAATTTACCTCATTGGTGTGGATATCACGGACTGGTAGTAAGACATGGAGTATTGTGAAAATATATCTACAAGAATCAAATACAGTACTCTCCCAACATACCTTTTCCAGTTATTCATTTAAAAAAGTGGGGGAGAGGAGGGGAATTATTATTATTATTATTATTATTATTATTATTATTAGCACCGCGTCTTACTACTTGTTCGAGCTACACGCACTTACGCTAATGTGTTATGGTAGGGTTATTGTGAGATGAAATGGAGGACCTACAGTTTTAACGTGGAATCCGAACCACGGTGAAGGCCTGGCATTCCCCACATTCACAAGATGTCTTGTCAGAGATGAAGGAAGGGTTTGGTAAGCGGGGGAATAGATTACCAGATATATTGTAAAGTACAAATGGTCGTTTCCAATTTTAATAGAGCCTCATTGATTATCTAAACAAAGCAGCGATAAAAGAAAACAAACATTTACTAAAGTCTACGAACTTTTATCAAAACCTGCGTTAATTTTTTATCAGACTTACAATAATATATTTAAAAAAAAGTATTTATAAAGAATCAGTGGTGCATCTTGCACCCCCTGAAATACTTCACGCACCCCTGGTGGTAAGCGTACCCTGGGATAAACAAAAAAAATGTATGCAGTGGCGGCTTGTGTCCTACTAAGCAGGTGAGGGGAATGGGTTGGGGTAGTTAGTTCTTAGAGTATATTGCATATATAAGTAAAACCATCATATATTGTGCTTGTGGGTGAGTATGGGGATACAAAGTGGTTAGCAAATGAAGGATACAGGGTAAAAAGGGGGATAATCGATTTTTAACTTGAATTGAGTCAGTGCTTACATCTGTTAGACATTCGTGTTAGCTTTATAATGCACTTTTATCAGTGGTTTAAAGTATTCTCTGTCATATTTGAATTAATTTAAAATAAATGGTGAGGTGCACTGCACAGATTTTCTCTCTCTTTTTCTCTAATCTTAAAATAGAGACATGCACTAGAGACAAGTAATATTTGTGAAATAAAATAACATACATTGATGTAGTAACAATCAAATGAAGATAATAAATTTAATAATATACACTGTTACAGAAACATCGATAAAAGAGGAGTATTTCTCTTCACCAAAGAGCATAGCAATAAATTTCATATTAATAAAAACTCCATATTTTTTTATTTATTTTTTGCTTATAGCTTAGAAGCTGTTGGTTTTATCAAAATATATTTTAAATTGAAATATTTTTATTTTTAATAGTACTACAGCTCTACAATGATAATTTATTTTTTATATAGAGTAATTGCGGAGAAATTATCAAAATTTGAAATGTCTGTTCATGTATTTCAAAGTAATTTTCATGGTAAAATGAGAATTGCCACTTTATTTGGTAATTTTGATAGTATCGATTTCAGGATAACCCCATGGAGTTTATTTTTAAAAATTGAAATATAAACTTTAAAACAGAGGATACATCGATTGTATTAGTTTCATTTAAATTTATGATTTTTTTTTATCCCTGGAGATAAATGATTGAATTTTTTTTTAAATCAAAAGTCTTTAAAAAATAAGTTTGTTTCCATCTCACATCGTGCACCACAGTTTGAGTAATACTAACCTCGTGGAATGCATATGTCAAGGTAGTGTACATCCCTGGTCCACACGCAGCATCCATGCGTCTCTCCTCGGCAAAACGAAACGAGAGTCATCTGGATGTGACATAAAGGGTCACGTGGCTATACACCATCAAGCGTGTTCGTTTGTCTCTCACTCTCTCTCTCTCTCTCTCACACACACACACACACACACACACACACACACACGTGGTTTTTCGCGGTCCCTTGATGCTGACAAACATCTCTCTCGTATGTCACGAAGAAACACAGGTAAAACAGACGACGTAGAACTGAAGACGTAAGACCACTGACCCCGATGGAAGAGCTTCTAAGATGACCCCACTTTTCCCATGGACTACACAGCGGTTTCTGTGTACAAATGGTGTTTTTATTTGTAATGCCTTCGAGTTATTCGGTATTAAGTACGCCGCTTACTTGAAGGGATATAAACATTCTTTTACTATGATGTTTCTTATTAAAATATAAGTTTCAGAACTTCAAAACTACTAAAACAATCCCAGTTATCCTTAACGACGTTGCCTAATTGGAGATCCCGAGTCTATTTTGCGAAGCGGGTTGCATCTTAACTTGTCGCACCTAAGCAGTATAAGCACTATATCACAATTAGACTAAATTTCCGCTTATGTTAAGTAACATAAAAGTAATTTTCGTAGTGAAATAAGAATCGCCATTTTGTTTTTCCTGTTAAACAGAACCTAGAAAATTTAATCAAAATTTTTAGTACAAATTTTGAGAAAACCGATTATATATTTTTTGCCCTTCAGTAAACGGTTCTTAATTTTAAGGATATATATCTGATTTCAAAATCTCCTTGGGGTTAACTTATGAAAGCCCTAGTTATCAAGTCTTAGCCCGATAAGTGAAATGATTTCTGGCCTAGCCCGAGATGCAGACAGAAAGACGACATGCGTAAACTACATTTTTTGTTTCAAGGAGTCATGAAACGTCAACGTTTATCAAAATATTTAGTAAGATTTTTTTGAAAATAGAAATACTTTTTCTCTATCTTATGACTCGATAAAAATAAAAAAGATAAAGCATTTGTTTAGATAAAATAGAATAAGGGATATTTGCGATTCCTTTGATCCAAAACATTCCTTTTAATTCGAAGCACCCAAGAAATTGAAGAATTGAGAGACCCATACTTAAATAATAAAATACATAAACCTATATATTTAAAGTCTTAAACATATGCATTTTTTAAAAGTTCACTTGCCCAACTAAATTTACTAACCACTCTTATTCTTAAGGATAATCGATATTTATGGATTCGGGAAATTATCGGCTTTTAGATTAGAACAAATTATAAAATATATTTTAATATTCAATTGTATAATTTTATTTGTTTTGTAGCAGTTAACTACTTTTCACTGGTTATTCCGCAACCCAATTAGAGAATAAACTCAACCACCAAACCCCTGACCATTAATTTAACACTTAACTTGATATATGGAATCTATAATGAATGCATTATACAAGATTAAGTTATATTTTAGTTATTGCATTTTTTAATTTCTACATATGTTCACTATTATTTCCAAGATATTGATAATAACTATTGGAGGTTCGGGATTTGTAGGCAAAATAGAAATGTGTGTTCAAGATTCTGATTAGTAAAATAGAAGGTAAGTCCAAATTCTAGTACTTATATTATATAAGTACTAGAATGTAGACTTTGCCTACAAATCCTGACTCTCGAATTCTAATCAAGATATATGCTACTGTGAATAAGCTGAATGTGATGAGTTTGTAAAGTCACCGGTGATTATACAAAGCCACTGGTTCACTAAGGGAATGTAAAAAAGTATTTACTATTTCACATACTCGCCGAACATTTTACAAAATAACCGGCGAGTTTACAAAACTACCATCAAACACCAGTGAATGTTAATAAGTCACATCAAGTTTAGGTTTGGTTAGATTAGCTTATTTTATTAGGTTAGACTAGGTTAGTTTGGATTTATGTTCTATAATTTTATCCACATACACTAGATATTTTATAAACTCGCCGGTACATGTAGATAATACAGTTAATGTTTCACACTTTCACCAAACTGCAATGAGAAATTTATAAAATAGCTGGTAAATTTATATATATCCTATTATTTGTTAAATAAACCGTCGATTTCGGTGATTCTATACAGTCAATGGTTATTTTACAAAACTATTATCTCAGTACATTCACAGTTATATATTATTATTATTAGCACCGCGTCTTACTACCAGTTCGGGTTATACGCACTTACGCTAATGTGCAATGGTAGGGTGATTGTGGGATGAAATGAAGGACCTACAGTTTAACGTGGAATCCGAACCACGGTGGAGACCTGGCATTCCTCACATTCACAAGATGTCTTGTCAGAGGTTAAGTAAGGGTGTGGTAATCAGATAAATATTTGACGGGACCGAGAATTGAACCCTGGACGCCAGCATAGAAGTCTGACACCTTACCCCTAGACCACCAGGTCACATATATATATATATATATATACATATGTATATATATATGCATATGTATACCCACTTTGGTGGCTGCCTGTTCTAACGCGCTACTCTCACAATAGACTAGACTGCCGATGACGGGGATATCAGGGTTTGAATCTTGGTCAAGAGTACTGAGAGCGGTTTTTCCAAAATGGTTTACACTCTCCTTCCAAGCAAATATAAGTATTCTTCCTATAAATAGTATAATAGTGTATTAATCACAACTTGTGAATGTGGGGAATTGCCAGGCCTCCACCGTGGTTCGGATTCCACGTTAAACTGTAGGTCCTCCATTTCATCTCACAATCACCCTACCAATACACATTAGCATAAGTGCGTATAACTCGAACGGGCAGTAAGACGCGGTAATAATACTAATAATAATAATATTAATAATTCCTATAAATATAACCTCTCCCATCCTTAAAATCATTAGCATTATGAGTACATAGGCGTATAACCAGAATGGGTAGTAAGATGCGGTGCAAAAATAATAAATAAATAATTTAATCCTTTTTTAAACTATAATAGTGTGCGTATAGCCCAGATGGGTAGCAATACGTGGTACTAATAATATAATATAATAGTGCTTTGGTTGTTTTATAATATGGCCTACTATACATCAGGGCTATCAGTATGTAATCTAGACTAATAGAGTAGTGTTTTGTAAACCTGAATTTGTATAAAATGTGCTCACCTTTTGGTGGAAGGTGAGTGGAAAAATCATTCAGGAAAACCCTCTCAGAATACTTGAGCAGGATTAAAACCCTGACCTCTCCATCACTGGCAAATCAGACTAGATTAGCCTCTCATTTAGAACGCTTGCCCTCTTGTTTGGGTAGTATTTAAATAATTTACCAGACGGCTTAAGACTTTGTTGTGTCTTGGAGTGTTGCCATGTTTTAAACCGTACCTGTGAAATGTTCTCATCAATCGGTAGAGGCCTTATCGATCAGGTATAAACGGAAATAAATTCTCATTTGTGATATAAAAGAAGTGTCCATTTGTGATTATTCAAATGGGAAGCACCTATCACAGGTATAGTTTTAAAAATACTCTACTTACCTTGGCAACACACTAAGACATGCCAATGGTTGAACAACATTTTCTTGACACTCCCAAAAGCTACTACGGTCCAATTTTCATAGTAAGGGTCTTATATTAGAGATTGAAACTATATCAAATCTACTATCACGTATTGATAAGTCAAATCCTAGATATGCAGCTGACAATTTTGATGGATACTATCGTATATATGTATAGTACTCAACCTGAGAGTTGGTTGGATTCTCAACAGTTTCACCGTCAGCTGTAAGGCCTATGCAGCACTCAAGAGGAGTATTAGGTAAATAAGGAGTGAGGTAGCTTGTCGTTTGTCCTCACTGAGCCAGAAGGTACTATTATACATCAGTCTTCCAAGCCATCAACTAACCCCAAAAGCGACACCTTCACTCCATTAATCACAAAGACTGGCTGTATATTGAATATTATTACTAGAATCGTTAATGGCTCCACCGCTTTCATAATTGCCAAAGCCACAAGTGAGACTGAGAGAGATCAATGAAAATAATAACTTGTTTTAGTCCGTACAAGAATATATCATGCTTTGTAAAAACTATGACTAGAGAGAGCAGTGTTATTATAAATGCCTATAAAATAGCTTTAGTAAAAGAAAGTAAAATTTCATAAATTTTTACCACAAAATTAATATTTTTCTAAAAGGGTCGTCCTATGATAACTGAACTGTAGATCCACTCCAATTAATTTATTATCCATGATTTGCAACTCTGCCTTTTGACATATGATGTCAATAAATATTAAGTCTTGTAGATTTTGGTCAGTGTCATTTATCCTACTATCGATTTTATTACACTGTGTTAAGGCAATTGGCCCTTTTCGTTTGGCGAATAAATGCAGATCCATGGGAATGGATGGTTATCTTCATTTTTTTTAAAAATTGTTTTGCAATTTTCTTTTCGGAAAAGCTTTGTTCAAGAATAGAAGCAAGTTGATTAATCCATACTTTTTATGTACACACCTCCTCTATAATTTTAAGAGTGATTAGATATTGATAAAATTGACATTTTTCAATAAAAAAACTGCCAGCTTCAGAAAAAAAAATGTAACGATTAATAAACATTGATACATTATTTTAGAAGGGGTATTGAAAATATTAACATAAACATTTCACTCGTTCTCAAGAAAATTGGTATTTCCAAACGTAGGATTTTTCTGTAAGACCTGTCCGGTAGCTAGCGCCATCTACGATTTGCGTGATCCCTCTGATATTGTTGGCGTGGAAGGATAATTTGGTCGGTTGTGAAGCCACGTCACGCCTTTCACCTTCCCTCCCACCATCCCACAAAATAGGTCTTAAGACTTGCACCCGGCAGGGCCAAGGGCCCTAGAGTTTCTTCAAGGCGCGTGTATGCTATACGCGTATAATTGATGCTGTAATTAATCTGTGCTGCCCACATGTTTGTCTGCCACCCGCCCGTATGAAAGAGGAAGGTCCTGTGTCGGTTACCCTGGAGCTCTGGGTCCTTATAAGGGTGTGCTAGATGTGTGTATGCGTATGAGTATGGTGTAGAGTTCCCTAGCCTATATATGCGTTCATATAGGCCTACAGTACGTTATGTTCCAATAAAATGGTAGTGTGTCACCGCGGAAACGAGGGTTCATTTCATTAGAAACAGTGGCTTTATCTGACAGAAAATGTACTAGATCTTATTTAACGTGTTCATACATTTTGTCACAAGATAAAAAAAATTCAACAACTTTAAATCAACACTAATAAAATGGTAGAATATTATCAATTTTAGCCGTGAAGAAATATGTTTCTATTTTTCTAAATATACCTATTCTGTTAAAATTTATTTGTAGTTTAATTTCACTGAACATTATTACTTTAATCTGTTAATTTTATCTGGTGCTTACACTTATATAAGTATACGGGGTGAATAGTGAAATTGCAACACAGTTCGTAATGCACGAAAACATTGGGAAATCAATGTGGAAATCAATGTGGAAATGACAAGGTAAAAAACTCATTCCTTGTGGACCCAACCGGTAATCAAACCTAATCGCGACCTCTCGGGTCAGAGTTGAGCACATTAGTTACCCAAAGTTGGTGTAGCTGTGGCCTAAGACGTTAGACTCACGCTGTCTTTAGTTTCCGGCTTAAAACGTAGCCTGAGGTTCAAATATCATCTGGGTTCACTGGAGTTGGTGAGGGTCTCTCCAAATGTGGATTAGTACTATAACCTTCCCGTCCTCTTTCCAAGCTAATGGGGGTGTCCTCTCTCTAAAACACTCTCATTTCCCCCTCTCCTGGCTGCCCAAGTAACCTGATATATAACAGCTCCCGATTACTTCCTCCGGGGCAGACGAGGACGAATATGGGCATGCTCTGATGCACCCTGAAGAGGAGCCAGAGAACAATTTCCACCGTGTACCGACCAATTGGTCACGCCATGATGTTCAACTGGACTTGTAGAGGTGGGTTGCTACATTTGTTGAAGATTTCTGAAACAAAACAAAAATATATTAAGAGAAATGAAATAATAGAAATCAAACAAGAGTATATATATATTGTGGGGGCACTATTCTATGGTGGGAGGGGAGGAAGTCTGGGAGGGGGCAGCCTCCAGCTGCCCACTGTTTTACACATCTTGATTATCCAAGCAGTGCTTTGGGATATCTTTGGCACCCGCCAGGTTTAATGACGTAGTTCCCAAGCATTGGATTGGGATACTTGAAGTCTAAAGTAAGTGTTTCCCAAACCTCGCACCATAATTGAGTTGAAACAACGCATCACTGAAGAAATTTAAGTGAACGGGATGAGATATGTAAATTTTCACGTCATTATTGTAATCATATATATGTCATCATCGGAGCCCCCTAAAACGTATGGTAGGCCTACGACGTTATCAAGGTAGTTTTTCACACCATATGGCTCCATCCATGGGGAGAAAATGGTGACCCTTGGTGGTAAGTAATTGAGAACCACTGGTCTAATGCGTCACTCTCGCAATGGACCACCGATGACGGGGAAATAATTTCTCCAATGGATTTAGGATGAGAAATTGAGCATTTTAGAGGTAATCTTCCCACGTTTCTCTAAAAGGGTATTGGGAAACAATTTAGGAAACCCCCTTCAATAGACCCGACCAGTATTCAAACCCCGATCTCCCAGTTATCGTCAGGCCAGTCTAGCAAGAGAGCGATACTTAAGAGGCCATTTGTCCACTGTAGTGGGTGACATTTTTTTTTAAATTTCGTTTAGTATCCGTTTGGGTTGTACATCTATATACTAACTACACTAATGTGTTAATAATGATAGTTGAATTTAGAGGAAGTACACCCACATTTTCATAGAGGAAGAGTGTAAAACCATTCGGGAAATAAACACCTGTAATACACCTGACCTCAATTGAACCCTGATCTCCTCATCTTAGGCAGTCTAGCCTATGGAAAGGGTAGCGCCTTAGTCCATGCGGCCCCCGAAGCGGAAGACCTCATATTCATTCTCGTGACATTCCTAATGTAGACTTTGTGCGGTAGATGCACTAGTGATTATGTTAATGAGACGGTGGGATGGCGCCACGAGCCAAACAATACCTCCAACCGAAAGCGCTTTATTTGGACCGAACCAACTTACAAAATGTTCTGTAACAAAGAGAGCTCATTTCTTCTGGCGCTTGCACGGATATAGTGTTGGACGTTGATCATTTTCGTGTAAGGTCATATATAATTACACATCTCTATAAACAGCTTGAGAAATCAAAGTTAGATGTAAGCATTGTGTGACCTTTCAATGTTTATATGTGCCTTGTGTTAAACATACCGCCAAATACATCTACTTCTTTGATTATAACATTAATAATCCTTGTTTTAGCCTTACTACATAAAAACATACCTCTTTGAGCTAATAATTAATAGTCCTTGTGTTAAACATACAACCAAAAACACCTACACATTTGAGTATACCATTAATAGCACTTTCGTTAAAAAAATATACAAAAAAATCTTTTATAAGATACATGTACGCATGAATATTATTAAAATAAGAACCAGATCAAAATACAATTTTATTGTAATAATAAAGGGACCCATACAGACTTATGGACTACAGACTAATGCAATCCTTTCCAGCTTTAATGTAATTTCCAATCCTGAATGCAGAAATGTGTATTTTACAAACAAACATAAAAAGAGTATACAAAGTTCAATGAATACATTATCTTCTCATCCCGACAAACTGTGTATTTTAAAAATATATATTCGAGAATTTCAAAATATCGATAGTTTTTAAGAATATACTTCTTAAAAATACGAGTGTGCTTAAGAATGACTCAAAAAACTCTAAATATTACTAAAAATGTATGCATACTAAGAAAATATGATCACTAAATCTATATGTAAAAAAATAAAAAGAAAAAAAAATCCATATCCAGACAATCATGAACATAATTTATGTACGCATGAGTATTGTCTGTGATGTTAAAAAAATAAAGTTAATAATAATAATAAAAATATTTAGCACCGCGTCTTACTACCCGTTCGGGTATTACGCTTTAAGTACTAATTACTCTAATGGATTAGGAATTGGGAAGGTTGAATTAGAGGAAGTGAACCCGCATTTGCGTGGAGGGAGAGTGGAAAACCATTTAGGAAAAACCACCTCCAGTTCACTCGACCGAGATTCGAACCTCGATCTCCCCGTCCTCAGCAGTCGAGCTTCAACACGACAAGCGCGTTAGCCAACTACGCCACCGAGGCGGGTAAAATAAAGTTGATATGTAATTAAAATACGGGTCCTGCATATAAGATAGGTTCGCAGTGTAATCCATTACGTTAAGGCTGATACCTTTTTGTGTAAATTGGGGGTACTTTTATATTATAGGTCGATTGAACAAATTACTTGTATGATAACTAAGCGTAACGTTAGTAAACATATGGGCTATCAGCCGTAGCCAGTACTTTAGTTGAGATAATATTTCCTAGCTTCTCAAGGTTTCATCCATCTAGTAATTGTGTGGGTGTCAGGGAAATTATACCCGTGTAATTTATACACTCGGTCTTTCAGATTGAATCGTTTCCATCATGGCGGCGGCCCTTGTTGTGCCCCACACACGTATCCTATAATATTAAAATATCTATCAGACAAGATTTGTCAACACTTAAACTTTAAGTGAGAACATGTTTATTCACGGAAACATGTGTACATTCCAATTTTTTGATAGGAGGGTACTTTTAGATAATACAGACTTTTTTTTGTGTGGTCAAGATTTATAACTTTTCAATACATTACTAGTGTTACTACCCTCTCCCTTTCAAAAAGATCAAAGGCTACACTCTAACATCAAACTGGGCTTTCTATATCGGGGTTCTAAACCCAATTGGGTGTACTAAGGGTGGTTTTTATTAAGGCCCTTGGCCCTGTCGAGTGCAAGTCTAAAACAAACTTTGTGGGAATATGGGAGGGAGGGTGAAATGCATGGCATGGATTCACAAACAACCAAAGTATCTTTCCTCGCCAACAAGAACAGATGGATCACGGAAACCGTAGATGGCGCTAGCTACCGGACAGGTCTTGGGGAAAAAATCATACGTTTGGAAATATCAGTTTTCTCGAGCACGAGTGAAATTTTTACGTTAATATTTTCAATATGTCTCCTAAGATAATGTATCGATGTTCATTATTTGTTATATTTGTTATTTTTTTGTTATGAAGCCAGCAGTTCTCTTCTGAAAAAAAATTAAAATATTATCAATATTTGATCACTGTTAAAATTATAGAGGACGTGAGTATATAAAAAGTATGGATTAATCAACATGCTTATATTCTTGAACAAACCGTTTCCGAAAAGAACATTGCGAAACAATAAAAATTCTTGAAATTAACCATTTATTCTCATGGCTCTGCCTTTTTACGTCAAATGGAAAAGGCCAATCACCGTAAATGGTATTACAATATCTCTCCTTGCAAAATGCAAGTACACTTCTTATAAATGTATCCTTCTTGATTCCTAGAACATTAGCTTAATTATTGCACACGAGTATGGCCCTAATGGGCAGTAAGACGAGATGCTAGAAACAAAAGGTGATGCTTAAAGTATTACTACTATATATCTGAAGTTACAGGTATAAAACACATGACTTCCCTTATTAATACGTGAAAGTTAATCTAGTTGTTTTAGGCTGCTAAACAACACCCTTTCTATAAAAAAAACCTTAAATAAAGTATTATTATTTATTTATATCTCCATATCTTATTACCTGTCAGGATATACTCATATATTATGATCACTTTAATTGGGTAGGGATCATTTTAGAGCTATTCCTCCTGCATTTGCGTAGGGAAATATTGGGAAAAAATGTATGAAAAAAACCACCCTGAATTTACTAAACCTGGATTATAATGCTGATATCTCCGTCATCAGCGGGCCAATCTAACACGAGAGTGATGCCTGGTTTAGACCATTCTGTCACTGAATCAGGTAAATGAACCGTAAACGCGTGGGAAAACATTGTAACCAATACAATTTAAGATGAATAGTGAATTATATAGTTTAATAAGAGCCTATGAAAGATATTTAACGTGTATTTTAGGAAACAATTGAATATACTATTGGTGAATCTTTATCGGTGGGTACGTGGGTTAGATACCAGGCTAATCTTTTCTGGCTTTCCAGAGAGGGGTAGGTTGGTTTTAGAATCTCATCCGAGTGTAATGAGGGTAGTTTTTTTTCATAAGTACTTTTCAGCTTTACCTCCACGCGAATTCGGGTAGATTTCCTCGTGATACAAACTTATTCAGTCATATCCCATTATCTTGATTAAAATGTGCACAACCGTGGTATGGAAAATATAATATACAGATCTCAACACACTGACATAATTCCAGAACATACACTGCACCCAGTCCCTCCCTACTTAGTTAATTAATCACTGTTAGAAGGAATGCTGTGGAGTTTCCTAAGCAATTTTGGGTGTAGTCAAGAGTCGGTAAAAATGTACAGATTACAGCTCCAACTTAATTTTTTTTTAATATTATAACAATATAATATGATAACTACATACTTTTAATGATATTTTACTTTCTCTCTCATCTCCTTGAAGAGAGAAGTAGGCCTATATATTATTATCGTAAAAACAATTAACTTTAGATTCTGATGAATGTCGACGTTTAATGACCACCTAAACTATGCCATCTGTCTGTACCTCGGACTAGTGCTGACTAGAGTCATAAGATAATAATTTAACACCAGATATATTACGTATATTTTGTTATAATTTCGATAATATTGAATGTCAATATGTAACCTTTAAGCCTATAATTTCATTGATAAATTATTGGTATCCCTTCCAAAACCTATAATTGGCAAGAATTCAAAAATGATTACTTGCAAACAATCAAGAATGAAAAGTTAAAAACTAATAAATTTGTAAAATAACAGGTAGGAATTTCAAGTACAAATATGTTGCTAAATTATGACTGAACACAGAATCACTTTCCATTGAAATAATATATGGTTTTTACCGTCATTGTCTACAGAACAAAATGATCGGTTTTGTTTATGTAAACGCGCATCTAACAGTGTTTGATACATTGTAAATAATCACATGGGTCTTCAATCGCTAGAAACTTGCTATACTCATCGGGTTGTGTTGTAAATATTTCATTTGTCTCTCTTAATTTTTTTCCTCTCGTTTACTTCTCTTACTTTTAACCTTTCTCTCATTCCAGTTCTGCAAAACATAATTGGACGGATTGAACCGTGATCTCATGCTAGCTACATTGTTATTACGAATATGCAAGTCAATTTACTCTTCACCATCACGGATACCAATTTACCTGTATTCCTTTAACTGCAGTTAGGTAATGAACAACTTTTTCTTTCTCTGTATTTTGATGTCACGATTCATTTTCTAATTTGCTGAAGGTAAAGTTTGCAATATTTATCGGGAACATTAATAACAATTTTAACTTGAAGGGGAGCCTTGAATATATTTCTATCACAATTCAATTTTTCCTAGTAAAACCTTTCCTGAATGATAGAAATGTTTTTATTATTATTATTATTATTATTAATAGCACCGCGTCTTACTACCCATTCGGGTTGTACGCACTTACGCTAATGTGTAATGGTAGGGTGATTGTGAGATGAAATGAAGGAACTACAGTTTAACGTGGAATCCGAACCACGGTGGAGGCCTGGCATTCCTCACATTCACAAGATGTCTTTTCAGAGGTGAAGGAAGGGTTTGGTAATCAGATAAATCCGTGCCGGGACCGAGGATTGAACCCCGGCCGCCAGCACAGAAGTGTGACACCTTACCCCTAGACCGCCAGGCCACCAATTGTTTTTATTATTACTACGTCTTACCACATTTTCATGCTATACGTATATATGATAATTACTCTAATGGTGTAGGGATGAGAAAGGAAGCATTTTAGAGGTAATACACCCGAATTTGTGGGGAGGGAGAGTGGGAAAATATTTAGAAGAAAAAAATACCCTCAGTAGACCCGACCGAGATTCAATCTTCAATATCCCTGTCATCACGATAGTGACACCTGCTTATAAAAAAAAGTTACTAGATCTACTTTCACGTATCAATACGATGAGTCATGTGATCTTTATCTGTGACGTTTGATACCTATCATCAATATCACTAAAATAACACTAACAATATACGAGTAGTAACATGTTATCTATGTTGGCTGCAAAAATGTATTCTTATAATTTGTAAAAGGCCTTTTTGATGGAAATTATACTGTAGAATAGTTTGAATTTTAGATTTTCACTTTCTTTTTAAACTGCAATTTTGAAGATGTAAAACAACTTTCTTGTGTACCTCTTGGACTAGTGCCTAATGCAGGAACGCTTTTAGAACTTAAGGGTTTATGAAGCCAGTGATTAAAGGAGATTCTTTTGACACAAAGTATTTAATTTAAATTAAATTCACTTCTTTTTAATTTTACTAACATAATGTATAAGCAATACGATGAAAATATAAACGTTTTTTCCATTAATAAGATACATTATTAATAACCTTAAAAATCTTTATGATAAGGATGTAGGGAACGCGAGAAAAGTCCAGTGTTTTTACAGTTTTTATAGAAAAACTTTTTTAAATCAAAATAAATAAAATATTTACTCTATACAAATATCTAATTTAGTTTTATTCACATGTTACCTAAACAATTACTGACAACTTTTTCTCTTCATTTAAAATGTTTTTCATCTAATTCCGCTATGCTCGTGACAAAAATTCAAACTGCAAAAAACAATGTTCTTTTCTCTCGTTCACTACGTCCCCACTTTAAAAGAGTCAAATACGAGAAATAGTTTTGTTATAATGTTTTGTTAAATTAGTTTGCTACAGCGGGAATACATGCTTTTATAAAAGTGATATAATTGAACGAAAAGGGGGAGGTGGGGCTAAATGTTTGGGATATGGGACATATTTTTCCCTCTCACTCCCCCCCTCACACACCCACCGGCATCGTGATGGAGAACTTATTCATTGCTATAAATATTTGATAAAAACGTCAGCTCACTAACATCCATGGAATATTTTCAAAACAATCTGTCTATTTATTGATTCTCTTTTTAATTTTAATGTTCAACACAAATACAATTCTTAGCTTAATTTAAGGGCTATAGAGACGATAAAGCCTGTTTTGACAAGTATAGAGAAACTGTGAAAAACTACTTGAGTCAAAATATTCCCAGTCCACTCAGTGCAAATTTTATCTCTATGAAAATGTGAGATAAAGAATATAGTTCACTTATTAATAATTGTATAAAAGCTCATAATGTTTGCCAATAAAAATGTGTCTACGCGTTAGAGTCGAGTGTGTAGTCTTAGATCTATCATACATGATAGGTTAGTTCGATACAAACCGCTGGATGCACAGTCAGAGGCATCTATTTCATTTTGCTAAGTTTGCTGGTAACGAAGAGGTTGAGGTTAAAATCCTGGATGGGCTTAGGCCTTTATGAGAAGTGTTTTTTTTTCCCTTTAAAGATCTTTCACATAACTGTGAATATATTTTCATTAAACTTTAACCTACTCATCCCTATCCTATTTAATATTAAATGCGGATAGTTTGGATGTGTATCAGGACAAAGCGTGTAGATATTAATATTTAGTTGGTAAATCTATGTGTTGGTAAACTTGTGAGCTTTGAAAGTTAAAGTTAAAGTACGGTGAAAGGAAACCCGTTATGAGGACAGTATTTAAAAAATAATTTAAAGCAAACTACATTTTTGGTCAAATAAAATTAAATATTGATCAAGTAGATAGGTAAATTACGTTTAATTTAACGACGTTGCCCAGTTGGGGATTCCGAAGCTATTTTGCAAAATGGACTGCATCTTAAATGCAGTAACTAAGAACGATCACACTTTGACACCAATGTATTAATTATAAATAGAAGGAATAAAATTAGTATTGAGCCCTATAGGCCTCTAATTTGCCTTGCTGATAACACTTCCCCTCTTCCTCAGATGAATATAAACACTCACTATAGGCTATTATTATATCCTGGACCTCATTGACTAGCATTTCAAAACTACCGTTTTCTTGTTTACTCTTCTAGATATACATGTTTCCATGGACACATTTTTAATCTACATCCCAGCAGTAAGATGCCTACAGTTCATTTTCCCGAGAAAACCAAATAGACAGAGCTGTGGACAATTTTAAGGAATTCGTTTTCACAATAAACTACTTATAGATAAAAAAATAAAATTGTGACGATATATGATTTTTTTTATTATTAAAGGAATATTTTTTTGTTTGTTTCAACGTTATATTTTTCAAATTCATCAAATCGAGTCTAAATAAATTAAGGTGATTGGCACTTTTCATTTGGCGTAGAAATGCAGGGCCATGGGAACAAACGGTTATTTTCAAGAATTTTTATTGTTTTTTAATTTTATTTTCTGAAACGATTTGTTCAAGAATAGAAGCATGTTGATTAAGTAATACTTTTTATATACACACCTCCTCTATAATTTTAACAGTGATCAAATGTCGATATCATTGACATTTGTCAATAGAGAACTGCTGGCATCATAGCAAAAAATAGGAAAATGTAACAATTAATAAACATCAATCAATTATCTTAGAAGGGATGTTAACAATATTAACATAAACATTTCACTAATTCTTGAAAAAACTGATATTTCCAAAAGTACGATTTTTCCACAAGACCTGCCCGGTAGCTAGCGCTGTATATGGTTTCCGTGATCCATCTGTTCTTGTTGGCATGAAAGGATACTTTGGTGGGTTGTGAAGCCACGCCACGCCTTTCACCCTCCCATCCACCATCCACCAAATAGGTTTTAGACTCGCACTCGACAGGACAAAGGGACTTAATATGGAAAATCCTATTTGGACTTACAGTGACGTCATAGGTAGGCAAGGTCCTTAGTTTTCTACATATTATAATCTTAACATTTCTTGAATCGCGTAATTTAACCAGAACTTTTTCTTCTAATTTAAAATACTTGTGGTCAAATTCCACGATACTATGTCATATATTAAATAACTAATTAGAGTACTAAGTGTAGAAATTTTATTAGACGTATCTGCTAGCGCAATATTTTATATGTTGTCTAAAGATTGATTTTTGCTACACAAGTATTTTTTAATCACTTACCCTTTCGGGTAAAACGTATATTATGTACTAATTACGCTAATGTGTCAAAGACGAGGAAGGTTGAATTTAAAAGAAATGTTACTGCATTCGAGTGGAAGGAGAGTGGAAAACCATTAATAAAAAGTTCACAGTATAGGCCTACCTGACTGGGATTCAAACCCCGATCTCTCTATCATTAGCAGTCCAGTCTATTACGAGAGTGACGCCTAAGACCATAACAACCCTGAAGGGTTTTTATTTGTGTTATTAAAACTGTAAAAATTACGTACTTTTAGCTCAAGTTTTATCACCCCACCTTAAGCACTACAAATAAAAAAAACCCAATATAATCGGAAATCTTGTGATGCCACTTGACCCCCTAACCCCTGCTTCTCCAACACCCCTTCCTTCCCCGACACCCCTCAGACACCTTCATGATCACGGAGACGTAAGGCAGGAAAGTCAAGGTCAGCGAGCTGCACCCATTCTTTCAGTGTTCATAACAGCTTAATCACTTTGACGCCACCACCGTCTTCTATTTCACCTTTTGCTTTTCACATGGAAATGTAATTGGTCCGTTCGTCTGGTCCTGTGAACGATAAATATCGACTCTCAGAGGGTGTGGGCATTTGAAAAGCTTCGCCTTTGATGTGTGTGTGTGTGAAGCAATCAAATTGAAGCGGTCAAGATAGTCTATAACACGCGTGGGAAGAAAGCGATACTAACGCCACTTTGACGAGTGGGTGGGTGATGAAGTTAGCAAATATAATTATCATCAACTTTACCTCCTTGTTAATATCGAAGCTATTTTACGAACCCGGTTTTATCTTAAAGTGAAGAACTACTACACTCATACGCAAATGTACGAAATATAAAAAGAGAAAAGAAAATAAGTAATTCTCCATGTGAGGTATATTTTCTATTAATAATACTATCATTATTAATATTAATATTAAGTTTTTTTTATTATTTCGACAGGTCCCTTCCTTTTATTATTATTATTATTATTATTATTATTATTATTATTAGTACCGCGTCTTACTACCCGTTCGGGTTATACACACTTACGCTAATGTGTAATGGTAGGGTGATTGTGAGATGAAATGAAGGAATTACAGTTTAACATGGAATCCGAACCACGGTGGAAGCCTGGCATTCCTCACATTCACAAGATGTCTTGTCAGAGGTGAATGTAAGGGTTTGGTAATCAGATAAATCTTTGCCGGGACCGAGGATTGAACCCCGGCCGCCAGCATAAAAGTCTGACACCTTACCCCTGACTGCCAGGTCACCTCCATTCCTTTTGTCAGTGTACTTAAACTGACAGTGCACTCTGTCTTCTGTCTTCTGCCTCCTCCTTTTCACCTACCAGAATTTGTTTCTTTCCTTTGATTCATCCAATATTTGAATCCTCCTTCTTAATAAGCTCCTCTTTCCCACAACCTTTACTTCTATGACGACGTGCAGAAGAGAGTCCCTCCAAAGGATATCTGATCTAGTTTGTCTTGTGCTGAGGAATCATATCCAAAACTGTTCTCTTATCACTTATTATTTAAGGACTTCTACATTTGACCATCTGTTTGTCCACCTAATCTACTCAAGTATTCTCCGCCACCCCATTTAAAAGCTCCCCAAATATTTAATTTCCATCTTCCTAAGGGTGCAAGTTGCTGCTTCATACATTACGATGCTCCAATAATTGTATCATTTCCTCAGATTTTTTCCTTAGCTCCAAACTCATTTGTTGTTCAACAATAACTATTCTTGTTGAAAGCTTCCTTGGTCATGGCGATACTCAACCTAATTTCATTGGTTTATCAGGCATCTTTTGTCAGCAGACTTCCCAGGTACTTAAACTGCTCTATGTTTTCCATGGCTATTTGCTGATAGTACCTACCCTCTTCCGCTGATGAATATACACACTCACTCTACTATTTGTTCCTAGACAGAATTGACTTGAATGTGATTTTTTTTTCCTTACTCTAAATCTACAAGCATATGCTTCCATGGAAATTTTTAATCTACACATTGGCAGGCCGGGTTTTTTTTTCGAATAAACCAAATCACTTGGGGTGTAGAAGATCTAAAAAATTAAAATCATTTACAAAATACTACTTTGCGATCAATAAAATATTTCTGTGACAAATATAAGACTATTATATAATTATTCTAAAATGCGTGGGTTTTGTTTCCATATTATATCTTTGAAATTTTCAAATCAAACCCAAATACAAAACTTGTAAAATCCAGCTTGACTTGCTGCTACTACGTCAGATGTAGACAATGTTATTCAGAGCCCGTCTCACCCCACGGATAGCCTCTAGCTTAGGTAGATAATACAGCTTGAACTAGACGTCACATTGTGGTGTGGATTTCTTTATTAAACATTAGAAAACAGTTTAATTAAAACCAATGAAACTATTTTACCTCATTTTAAAACGGTTGCTAAATAAAGAATCCACTTAGGTATATTTCCTGGTTCGATTGTTATTCGCCCGTCCCGGTGGCGTAGTTAGCTAACGCACTAATTTCGTGTTGAGCTAGACTGCCTATGGCGGGAAATTGAGGTTTGAATCTTGGTTGGGTGAATTGAGGTATTTCCCCCCTTAAATTGTTTTCCACTCTCCCCCCACATAAATGTGGGTTCACTTCCTCTGAATTCAACCTTCCCAATTCCTATCCTATTAGCGTAGTTAGTACTTAAGCGTATAGACTTAACAGGTAGTAAAAGGCAGTCCTATAATTTAATTTGATTTTAATTTGATTGCTACTCGCTGTGAGATGGGCTCTTAAGCTCGAGTCACACGTCCGACCGAATATAAGCGCAGCACGGACAGTTGGCTTTGCTTGATTGACTTAAGGGCTCCATCTGCTTGAAGGGAAGGGCTATCTACATATATAGTTATAATTTAATAAGGTAGAATTTTAGAAGATATTCTTTCACATTTGTCTAGGAAAATATTGGGAAGCACTTTAGGAAAAACCACCCGACCAGTATACAAATTTTTGTCTTTCCACCCTTGTCAAGACAGACGAAGCTATCTTGATGTCTGGTCTGTTCTCTGAATGACGTGGGTCATTTTATATTAAATATATATATTTGTGTTTATAATTATTTTAAAGTGGGCTAGGTAATATGATTTATTATTTTTTAATTATATTTTTGAATGGAAACGTATATATATTGGGTTTTTTTAAATTAAAATTAAAACTTTTATTTTTTGGTATATTTGTTTAAATAATGGTAAAAAAAAACTCTGATAATATAAGTTTTGTTTCTAAAAATAAAGCTCTACTGAGCAAAGCTATGTTTTTAAGAACCAAATAATTGATTTTTCTATAATAAACTATTATCTTAATAAAATGAATAAAATAAACTTCCACGAAGAGTGTAAAACCGTCTCGTTACACGTTTGAATAACACCCTTAAGGTATTAAAAAGTCCTCGCAACTTTGTCATCTTGCGCCATAAAGTTTTTTATGTTTTTTTATTGAGTTAATAAATATATTTGATTTCATTCATAAACCATATACGTATGAAATGTTTTTCTATGTGTGTGAGTGTGTGTGTGTGTATAATAATCTCTTTATATTTAGAAAAAAAAGTATTTGGATTTCATGCTTATAATTTCTATTATGTGTGGCCTACATTCCATTTTCAAGTGTTAACATTTTAATTAAAAACTGTAGTTCTTCCAAATCTTTCATCAACATGATGTCATCTTCTTCTCTCTATCTATAAAACAACTTCCCTGGCCAAGGAACAAGACCCCCCACACCACTCTCAATTCCTAAGATACTTGTCATCTTCCAGATTTAAACTCTGAGCCAACAGAAAAATGAAAAATTCCCTTCTATTAGCTGCAACATTTGAAAGTAGAGTGAGTGTGTAACTCGCGAACCATCCACTCACTGGCGCCACTGATACTACGACTCAACAAACCTTCGTTCCATATCTCATCTCGTTATTTCTGTTTACTTTTGTACGGTGGTTGGTAGTTATTGCTTTCGTTTCAGAAGCAAACTAGTATACTTATTTAAGAAAAAGATTATATATATATATATATATACTGGAAAGAAAGAAATTCTTTCTGCTAACTTTAAAAAAATCCTCGTCATTTTTTCTCCCCCTCAATTTCTTCTGTAAGAATGTTTGGAAAAATAGAAGAAAAAGTTTTGAGCTATGATATATCATCGAACAATAATACACTGTCAACAATATAAATGTGTTGCGCCTTTGCCAACTTTGTAACTATTACTAACATAATGATGTGCCACATGTGGATGTGAACAATAAAAAATACTTGGAAACACAAAAAGTGTTTTATAAAAAAAATTATAATTTCTATCTTTTTACAAGAATTAATTCTCTTACATTAATATTATTACTAACCCTGCAACTTTTGTTATAAAGTCTCGATACATACTGGAAAGTTCTTTTTTTGTTTTATATTATTGGTCGATGTAGTCTATAAAATGTGTGGAAATATAAAGCGTGGTAAAAACTAAATAATTACTTTATTATTAATTAATCCTGGTCCATTTTAGTCTTTTTTTTTTAAAAAAAAAGAACTATTGAGTAGGTATATTTGTGTCAGTGTTTTTAGAATGTCACATGTGTAAAATAATTAATGAGTATCTTATTATATCACCACTATGCACTAATTTTATTTTTATATTGTAAGTAGAGTATTAAAGTTGTGCCTACACAAAATGTGTACATAGTAAGTAAAAGCTTAAATTAGACTGTATGAGAAAACCATTTTCAAGTCTGATGCAGTCGTTGCTAGGTTTGCATGAAAATTGAAAGATACACGTGAATAAGTATAGTGGTGTCATTAGCGAGGGGTTCAGAGAGGCTATAGCTCCCCCCAACCAATATTCTGTTCAAAGGGACCGTAAAAGAAACAGTGAGTCATTTTGCTAAGATAATTAAAAATTTGGATCAATTAATAAATTATCAAATAGGCTTTTTTATTAATTATAATCAAGGCCCAGATTTTTTTGACCTTAAAAGATCAAAAATTGCGAAAATAACATAAAAATTATAAAAATTTCAACAAATTTTCAAAAAAATTGCCTAAAAATACATGAACAAAAAATCGTAATAAATGCACACTATTAAAGCAAACACTTGTTTTGCAAATGTAA
Source organism: Timema shepardi (assembly GCA_902151425.1). Lineage (NCBI taxonomy): Eukaryota > Metazoa > Arthropoda > Insecta > Phasmatodea > Timematidae > Timema > Timema shepardi. The sequence goes on along the minus strand of CABFVX010000158.1, from coordinate 2,042 downwards.
ACTAAAAATAATCCATGCAATGAAGTCTTTAACAACCTAAACTGTTGCTCTGCTAAATATAATATTAATTTACAAATACCGGTTTCGGAAGTAACAGCTACCTAGGAATGTGTATTTTACAGCCATACAAGCAAAGAGAATACAAAGTTAATGGCCCACACTATCTTCTCATTCCAACAGTTGTATGTTGATAAAATTTATGCATTTTTAAATACCTATAGTATCTAAAAACTTACTTATTCAAAATAAATGCCTTAAAATCACTCAAACATGCCTAAAATGACTAAAAAATTCCTACATAAGCCTAAAAATTAATCTAACAAGACTAAAACCAAGAAAATAGACCTAAAATTTAATAATGACAAAAAAAGACCAAAAGTGACATATAAAATATATATTTCTACAAGATCATGAACATAGCATATGTATTTATGAGCATTGTGTATAATGAACCAAATTAACGATGACATGTCAACAAATTCTGGGCCCTGTTGATAATTGTTAATTCCGTTATACGTACTATCTACTTTATTTATTTAATACAAAATGTTTATCATTTTAAAATTTAAAATGGTACTGGGTTATTTCCGTCCCTCCCTTTGCATAAGGATCTAGAAATGTGGATTAGAAATTTGATTAGGAGCTCATTATTAACATTAAAATAGTATGGTCTAACCAGTGTCCCGCAATCTGTTATAATAAATGGACCACCAATATCAACCAGTTTTTGAATAAATAATAGATCTGCAAAATAGACAAATCTGCGACACAGAAACAGAAATAGTTATCTTATTATATATAATGATATAATTATGATATAACTATATTGAAATTGTAGACTGGTTCTAGCTAATCATTTTAAAATTAAAACTTGTTCTTATTTATTATTATTATTTTTATTATAATTACTTCTTTTATTTGTCTACGGTCCGCTGTGTTTGCAGCTTTAATCATATTTTCCCGCTAGTTATATATTCTCCTAAAACTATATTTGGTTTGGGTTGACTGGAAAATATTTCATTTTGTTTATCATATGAATGCAAAACTAAGAAATCTAGGAATCTGAAACTCGCCATAAGTATATAGAGTAGACTGAGGATGTAAATCTTAGGCAAATCTTTTTTCGCGTAACGATGGGGGACAAAATAACAACGTTTCTTGCAAATAACTACAGCATGTCCTTGCTATGACAGAATGAAGATCTGTGCACAACGCTTAACTATGAAGCCATTCCTCAAAGGGTCTAAAATGGCCTTTCCATTGTGGTTTTTATACAAATATAATTTTATATTTCAACATTGTTCAATATTAGTAACTTCTATTAACTCTTTACATCCATTAAAGTTTAATAAGAAATTATCCACGTGCGATAACGTTGGTGTAAATTTACGATTTCTATCCGACTGTATCACAGAGTTGATTGACATGTGGTGCGTGCTCTTGAAATCTGGAACTATTATTTCTATATAGCATATATATTTTACATTAACAAATACAAAAGGCTCAAAATTGTTTCAAATTAGTATACGTGGACATAAACTATTAGTATTTTTCAACTTCTCAAGTATTTACATTTTAGTCAGGCATACATAATAGTTTCTAAACCGAATAAAATGTGTTACACTATTTGCAAGAATATAAACTAATACAAATAGCTACAATGGGTAAGTAAAACTTAGAAAGCCAGGAGAGTAAAAAAAAATACCTCACAGATAAACAAAAGAAGGACCAAAATACGTGTTCTAAGAAATCAAGTCATCAACAATGATAATAACACTAAAATAGCGCGAACTAATTCCCATGCCCATGGCGGCTTCTGCGGTGTGTCATCGCTTCTGTTTTGTTTCACGCCCGGGCGGGGAAGATGGATCAGGCTTACCAACCTTCCCTTCAAAATACACACAGCCACCAAGATATAAAAGAAGGAATTCAAAAGAAAGAACACACACACACGGAATAAGTAAACGCTTTTGTGTAAATTTAGAACAAGAAGCACAAGAGCTGTTATCTTTTGAGAGAAGAAATATGGAGGCCACCAAGCC
>CABFVX010000157.1:401528-434045 GCA_902151425.1 Timema shepardi | reverse complement strand
GCTGCTTGACGTACACTGCCATAATAAAGCTGAAGTCATGTATCCTTGCGAAGCTCTAGAGTTGCCAGTGGTAGTAATGCCCTTAACCAATCCTACCCTATTATCGTAATTAATACATTTTGTATATAGCTGGAATGAGTGCTAAACCACGAAGGGAAAAAATTATGTTCCCTATTTATAATTAATTATCATTTGAATTGTTTGTATAGCTATTTTATGTATTTTGTTGGATTAGTATTGGTAAAATTTACGTGCTAAAAGTCATTTGATTATTATAAATATATTTTTTATTCGTGTATTTGTGTTTACCATTAATATTATGTATAGCTTGGATATAAATTTCATTTCTAAACGTCCAAATTTATTGTAAGGTACTTTACATATTATATTGGGCACCAATAGCTAATATTCAAGTTGGGTATTCTTTTAAGCCTCGTTTTAGGTTGTCACATCATTTAACTATTCATAGTTCACTAATTTTTGAATGGTATATTTTAGGAAATGTACTGTACATTATTAATTTTAGGTGCATGTCAGTCACCAGGCGTAGAGCTTTACAACTTATTGACGGCTACTGACCATAATCAGAACGCATATATAAGTGCTCACCATCAAAACCCGTGACTTATGTTTTTCATCATAAACCACAGAAACTGTTTTTTTATGACAGTGTTATTCAAATTTGAAGATAATTAACTTATTTAGGGAAGTATTGGAGCTTTAAACTCTATATAAATCGTTTTGTTACGCTTGGGAAAGTTGTAGTTCTTCACTCAGGATTTAGAAGTGTAAAAATAATGGTATTGAAATATAATACATAATAACTAAACATAAAAATATACAAACTTTATTAAGATTGGGTGAGCATTTTGGCCAACGTAAATAAAAAATTGTTTCAGTAGATACATTTAGTTTGATTCTTTACACATGGTAATCCTAAAAATTATATTTCATATTTGTCATGGGCATCGCGGCAAATTTAACAGAGATTTTTATTTAAGATATCTATGCTTAAATGTAACTTTGCTCATGTAAAATCTGTCAAGATTACTTTTGAGTAGATCATATCGATAGCGGCCATCTTGTTAAGCCAGAAGCAGCTTACTCTCTATGAAGAAATTTTACTATCAAACTGCGAATAATAATGACCAAAACTCGCGTTCCATTTCACTCCGCTTTAATCTGGGTTTTAAAAATGAATTCACCCGACTTCAATTCCATCTGATATACCTGGCTGTTACTGGGCCATTTCAGACCAAAATATTTTGCGTCACACGTTATATGGTAGGTAGCCAAGCTCGTCCATTTGATCGTTCACAACAAAATACTGTGCGTATCGCAGGCTTTTCTCCCCTTCTATCAAGAACTATGTCTCCATCCGAATAATTCCATTTTCAATACGCATTTGTTAAATAAAAATGTCACTCGAGGTATCTTGGTGGGGATAGAATTACTCTCTCTTAATTCCATGAATTGGTGTCTAGCTCTTGCTTTTATGGTATCTGTCAAGGAGTAGAAAATGGGTCCACTTATCGAGAAAATATAATAAATAAGGTGAGTGAAAACGTTTAATGTACGACTTGCATCTTTATGATGCTAAATTCAAAACCTACTTTATATTGAACCATGAACAGTTCATGCAGCTCGATCACTTTTTAGAGACGGTCGTCAGGAAAGAGGATGCAAGATGTTTCACAAAAATCTCTGGGCTTGCAGTCAAGCAACATGGCGAGCCAGTGTGTGGCCGGTATAGTTCGCCCCGCGGTGCGAATATATTCCTTTAAAATAATTAAAGCTACAATAGCCCCGTGGCTTCTTTGGTGCTGACTGACAGCTCACAGCTGACTTCTGACAGTCAACATTTAGTTATATACCTAAATTTTGACCGTCAGAAGTGGCATCTGCTAAACACGTGTTATTGTAGATCATATGGTTTGGCGTAGGGAAATATAATTTGGTCTGGTAACTTTTCAAAGCCTTTAGTTGTCAGCTGTGATAGGTTAGTCAGCACCAAAGAAGCCATGGGGCTACTGTAGTTTTCAAAAGTATATCGCACGTCGCGTGAACTACGCATAATAATTTTGTGTAAAATGGACTGAAGAGTTACAAATAAATTCTAATATAGTCATTCATAAAGTCATGTTACTTTAAAAAAATATTATTAATATCTATAAAATAACACACATAATGCAGTAAAATGTTATCAATGCTGGCCGCAAAGAAACATGTTAGAATTTTTTTAACTGTTCTTCCAACCAAAATCAGGGTTGGGCACTCAAACTTTGGAATGAACTTTAACTGTAACAAACTAATTTTCTTCGGGGATATAGGTGGTTATTGCTCTTTGTGTAATATTAATCACCTTTTCTTGAGCTGATTTACAAAGAACGTTAAACCCTATTATATTATAAAGCAATTAAGAGAAAATGAAAAATCATTCACCGAGCAATACGGCTTGCTTCTGCAAGATTCTATTCTTGAAATTGAGAGGGAAATTATGGATTTTGAAAATACGTTCATCTAGTTTCTTTTGTGTCCTTATTTCAAATGATATATCTTATGGGAGGCAATGTTTATTATGTGTAGGAGTAGGAATATTAATTTCACCACTTCTGAGTTAATGATTAAATAAATAATATAATCAATGATACATGCTACCGCAGTTTTAAAATGAAAATAGATATATAAATTTAAATCCTTAATTCTTTATGTATATAATTGTTGGTTCGAATCCCGGTAGGGTTAATTTTACTTATTATTTCATGTTGGTGACCTGGCGGTCTAGGGGTAAGGTGTCAGACTTCTGTGCTGGCGTCCGGGGTTCAATCCTCGGTCACGGCAAAGGTTTATCTGATTACCAAACCCTTACTTCACCTCTGACAAGACATCTTGGGAATGTGGGGGATGCCAGTCCTCCATCGTGACTCGGATTCCACGTTATACTGTAGGTCCTTCATTTCATCTCACAATCAGCCTACCATTACACATTAGCGTAAGTGCGTATAAACCGAACTGGTAGTAAGACGTGGTGCTAATAATAATAATAGTAATATTTCATGTCGTTGAAAGTTGTGCTAACGCATACATCTAAAACCTTTAACGTATGTAAGTCGTTAAATAAAATATTGTTTATTTAACATTGATATCTACTTTAAAAATAATAAATATACTATTCATTATTGTTTAATTTTAATTACTTACTTAATTACTATTTTGCATAAGGAATTTAAAAGTTTATTTCCACGCTTACAAAAGTAGACCTACGCCATATATCACTATATTGAGATGGTTCTATCCAATCCCTCTCATTACACCCTATCTCTTTCAGGCCCATTCTAATGCTATCCTCCTATCTGCGTCTAGGTATTCCCAATGGGTTTGTTAGTCAATACTCTGAGCATGGTTCTAGATTCTTCCATTCTTGATGAGTGTCCTGCCTACCATAGTCTAAGAGATTTGATTATCCGAACAATGTCTTGTGATGAGTACAGGTTTTGTAACTCATGATTATGTAAGCTCCTCCACACCCCATTAACCTCATCCCTTTTTAGACAAAATAGCTTACGAAGCACCTTGTTTTCAAAAACGCTAGAAATTGTTCCTCTTGTAAGGTAAGAGCCAACGTTTCAAATTTTAAATAAATATTTAAAATCAAATAAATATATCAATCCTACCACATCCCGTTTAAAATAAAAAATAAACATTACTTTTTTACACCGCTTAAATTTTGGACGATACAAGTTGTTTCAAGTGTATGCACCGTAATAAATTGTATAAGTACATCATTTAAAATAAACTCTAATTTCGCCTTAACTTACCAATTTGCATATATGTTGAGATTGATAAAAGCATCTAGCTACGATTTTATTGTTAGCGCATTAAATAGTCTAAATATATCATTTATATTAGTCCTGCAGTAATACAATTTCTCCTTTGACTATGTGTTGGACAATTTCCTTGGTATAATCATTAGACATAAAACAAGTGAATATGTAATTATTTATACATTGGCAAGCACAATCTATTAATGAACAAATTGATTCCTTTTTAGCAAGCTTGAGACTATATTGTGCTTAAAAAAACAATTAAATGCTGACTTGACGCGACTAAATATTATATAAATCAAATAGATATGTTTTTGATGCGATATAAAATACACTTTTAATACTAGTGGATTGATTCTTGACTCGTTGAATGTTGCATGCTGGTAGAAAATAAATTGAAGCCATTTTTTTTTCCAGTGAAGAGTACTGTTTGATTGAAAACTTGCGAATATCTTCTTAACACGCCGAAGGGAGCACTCGGATTAAATTAAAATGGATATAATTTATTTTTCAACATATCTTACTATCCCTTCAGGTTATAGAATATGTAAGATACTAATTACTGTGATATAGATAAGGAAGGTTTAATTTAGAAGAGATGTACCTGCCTTTTCGTGTAGAGAGAGCTTAAAATCCCTTATGAATTACCACCCTCAGTAGAATCGGGATTTAAATCTAAATCTCCCCTTCATCGGCATTCCACTCTATGCGTGAGTGATGGCTATCAATAAAGATTTATTAAATAAGTTTTCCCAAATAAGAAACAAACATATTATTTTGTATTGATAAGAAAAAATCCTCGTATCTAGATTTCGAACAAAATTGTTCAAACTATTGTTACAAATGTTTGAAATATACAAAAAGAAATCATCAGTGAACTATCATAATATTATTTATATTTGTAAAACTAAATGTAAATAAAAAGGCTTTGATACTAATTTTTATAAAACTCATAAGACCTTTTTTATAAAATTTTCAAATTTTTCACTAGCTAAATAGCTAGCCTTAAATGATTTGTTTTATCAAATATACCAAAAAAAGTTCTAAAACTCCGTGGAACTACCATTGTACCATGATTACATTATAGATAGTTTTAGATCAAGTTAGTTTTCAAGACATTCTTTAACATATTACCTTAATTCTCAGTGTTATTTCCATACATTTAATTTATTGAAATGTTGTTGATACACTCTTGAAGCTGATGTTATTAGCCTACAAATTGAAAAGTAAGATCTCAAAATATCTTCAAACGAAACATTAAGCTGGTATATCAATATTTTGTAAAATGGTGTCTATTGGAGAGTTGCCCAAGAGCTATGCAATGCCATCACACATTTTTCTTCTAAATAAAGTTCAAGAAACTCAAAAAATATGTTGAGCATTCCTTCCTCGATTCCCTTAGGTTCATGGAATATAGTTTTGTAAATACGAAAATTAAAACAATATTTAAACACATCCAAATGATTCCATTTATTAAAAGTTAACTAAAACAATATTTAATTTGGAAATTATTTTATTTCATTTAAAAATTACTAATATTACTAAATATTCCTAGCTAAAAGGTTGCTTATTTATGACAAAGATTATTTTTGAGGTGTCGTTTTTTACTCTTTGTTCGGGTTATATGCATGTGTACTAATTGTGCTAGAGCATTAGGGATGAGTAAGATTGAATTTATAGAAAGTGTACCCTCATTTGCGTGGATAGATAGTGGAAAACTAGTTTGTAAAAAAAATCAGCCTCAGTACACCCTATTTGAATTTGAACCCCAATCTCCCTGTCATCTGTAGTCCATTTAAATACGATAGTGAAGCCTCTTTAGACCATGCGACCACTGAAACAGGTTATGACAGAGACAATGCAAGAAAATATTTCTTATAAATAAATGATCTTTTAATTAAATAAAGTGGACTGGACCAAATTGCATTTATAACCTTATCAGTAATAGATAGCTCTGGCCACTGTCTATCCAATATAAGATGTTTTATCATCTTTGAGACCGATATTGATAAAGAAAGAAAAACAATTCTTTAGAATAAACTTAGATGGAATAGACGACAAGAGTGTATTATCAATATATTGCTATATTGACTTCCGATTTTATTATCTCCTCTCTTTAGTTCATCCATCTCCTCCCCTCTTCCCCCCATTTCACCTTTTATTTTTATAGTGTGAGCCTGAGGCTCTGGTATTGAATGCGCTGAGGTTCAGGTATAGACGATAGAGGGCAATAAAGGTTGAGGAAAAGGTCGATAAAAGGTACGTGTACTCACAAAAACTTTTTTTTAAAACCCGAAATAATGGGTGTATCGTAAATTGAGTTCAGGAGCGGATATTATATAACATTTTTGTTCATGACAAGGGATGTTTACTCGACACAGGAAAGTTTCGGTTGGGGGTAGTAGTGAATTGCTTGCTTCTCTACAACCCCTTTCACTGAAGGTAAATTTACCAAACTTTTACTTACCGTCTTCTTTACATGCAGTAACAAACGTGACGTAAGAGATTTTTGGATGTTTACAAGGGGAGAGCATGAATAAATCTAAATGTATTCACGTCTTTCTTTTGTAAAATGAGTTTCCTTTGTCGTAAACTCGAAATGTTAAGCGCTTCATACATATTTATATTTTGTTAATTATGTGTTTAAGAAGTGCTCTTTATACTGATATCAATAATCAAAACGAAATATATCTTTACAAACTTAATACCGTTTACACTATTTGTAAACTATGTTAATTTAGTTATAAAAGGCTTATTTGACAAAGGCATAGTTTGTCCCGAATTGCACTCTATCAAAATTTCACTTCGGCGTAGCTTGTGCACTATTCTCAACCACTGCATTCCTGCCAATGAGGCCCAATAAAATTAGATCAACTCTTATAAATAATCCTGCACCTCACATACAAAATTTACATGTCCTGAAAGATATATATTGTGAATCTTCACAAAACAGAAATGCTGTTTTTCGCTAATTATAAACTTGTTTCATGTTTCACACCTGTCATAAGTATAGTCACACCAGTCACAAGTTTAAAATAATATTACAACCAACAAATAAAAACATATATAAAAAAAATACCAATCCTCCTTAAAGAGTAAAATGATATGAACTATAAAATCCTAATTAAAACATTTTATCAACTAGTTCACAGAATATCTGAAAATTGTTATTGGAGGCTTTGTATTGTTTCATGAAAGTGTCATATCCGACACAATATTTATAAAAAAAATCACACAGAAAATATTAAAACACATGGAAAAATAGGGTTTTGGAATAAAATGCTTCAGAAGTTGGAGAACAAACTCCCATTCAATTTTATCTTGATTTTTTTAATCCAGCGAAATACTTCAATTTAGACGCAAAAGTAATGTGAAAATGTCACACCCGTCACAATGGAATGGCTGAAAACACTTTGCATAATATCTCAAATAGCCTAATGTAAAAAGAAAGCTATACATTTTTTCTTTCAAAATATATAATCTAAATTTAAATAATAATAATAATAATATTTACAATAACAATAAACACTTTGAAGGCAATTTGAACTTCTTACACTTCAGATGGTGTTCGTAGCATCTTAAGATGTTTAATTCGTTAGCTTGCAAAGAAGCAACGAAAACCACAACTTATAAACTTTTCCCTTTACTACAGCGAGTCTTGAGGAAAAGGAAACAATCTGTTAGCAACATATTTTATAGCCTTCAATCTTGAGCTAAGGAAAATTAATTAGATTGTAAATCACTATCGAAAATATGTTGTTTCAAAATCCTTACGTACACTCTGTTCAACCTGAAATATTGCAGTCATACCTTGAATGATTACACATTGGCACTGTCCTAAAGGTTATGCAATAGGGAGGAAATATATGTTAAGCTTTTTCCCATATCAGAGTAAACTAAGGGTAATTATATTCTTTAAATTGACAAATGACACCTGGACACAGGAATCAATCCTGGGACGTTTGGCTTAGTATGCCAATGATCTAACCACCGAGATATCCAGGAATCGTCCTGTGCCCAAGGCCATTTGTCACTCATATTTTCAGGAAAAGTCTGTAATGGCGTGCAATACTGTTCAGATACAAATTATTTCAAAAGGCAAGCTACCAGAAACCACTGCTAACACTTTTTTTTTTTTTTAAACTTAGGCAATCATTTTTTTGCCCTTTAAAATCTTAACCATTACAAAAATAAACTTGAGATTAAAATAAAATCTTAAGACATCTCACTTTCTATTTTCACCCAGAAGCTTTTTTTTTCCAAGCCAAGATTCTAGTGTTGGACAAATCTTGTGTTTAAATCACTTTCATAATTCATGCTGAATGCGTGTTCGTAAACCGTGATATACCATGTGTTAATTAATTTAATAAGAGAAAATAACAGCTTAGATATTTATATGCTTCCAAAACCTGCACATATTTGTTTTGAAAATATGGCAATTTTTGAGATTGATACCTGGTGAGTAGCATAAATAGTAAAAATTACATACACAAGCCACGCGTGCTATATTTTCCCAAATAATGACCAATTTCCAAGCGTCATAATCTCAAATTACTTATTAATGCAATGGTTTTTTTTTTCAAAATATGGCTCGTACCGCATTACATGTTGGTTCGTTAAAAAGTCACATAGGATTATGTTTTGGTCAATTCAGGCCCGCGGGCTGCAAGCTTGACATGTCTACCAGCCTTAGACCATTCGACCACTGAATCTGGCTACCATATACCCAAAAGTATCATGATAATAAAGGTATATTTGAAAGAATTGTAACCAAGTTTGCTGGGAAAGAAGATGAGAGTCTAATATTAAGGGAAAATATTTCTCATGGCATCCGGATCAAAGTAAATTCCGATTGAAAGATTCAATGCTAGACACGCAGTTTGTTTGTATAAAACCGTCGGCTATTACGTAAAATGCAAACGTTTATTAGAATATAAAAAACCTTTATACATAAAAGCGTACCTAGGTTTCTGTTTTAGGAAGTTTGTAGGTAGAAAAAACTTTTAGAAAAAAAATGTGTTTCTTCTAACAAAAATAATAACGCTTTATTAACTTATTAGTTTTATATTTATACTGGTTATCACCCGCAGCTTCGCTCGCATTAATGATGGTTTTAAAACATGTTCATTAAAACAATATCCTTTCTAATCGCAGAGTTTTTATTTTCCTCACAGAGAAGAAATTATGCAGCATTAGATAAAAAAAATTAAAAAATGTATATTCAGAATAAAAAAATCGATGTAATTTAATTATTTCTGTTTTAAAATTTGAAAAATAAAATCTTTGTATTACTTAAAGGAAATTAAGTAAAAACAATTAAGGTAATGCCTCTTGGTAAAGGACGTTAGTTTATAATCCGGAGCAAGCAGTTACAGGTTGCTGCTATAACTATCACGGGAACACACCACGCATAGTAGTCCATGTAAAAAACACTTGTCGCGGAGATCCACACCTGTATCCTTCAGGTTTTTTCCTTGCGCTGTTGATGGTCATAGTACGGCAAACCTTGATATGAAATTGCATGCATTTAGACTAGAAGTGCAGGTCTGATATAATCATGAGTATTTTTATTATTAAGATCCATTTTACCGTAGTGCAACCTGTCATGACAGTCGCCTCTATGATAAAGTTTTACGGACTATTTACCTGTAAGCAAGTCTCATTGTACAGTTTATATGGGTTCAAACTACACATGAAGGGTGCTCAAATTTGATTTGAAGAACATGGATGGTTAAAGAGAATGGACCAAAGTAATTACAGGGTAGTGCCTATGGACATCTAAAAAAAGAATGGTGCTATGAACTGGTTTAAAATACAGTAATTAATTTTACTAGCCGATTCATGTTTGGAGTTAAAATATCTTTCTCCTGGAACCACAACAGATGCTTGTTTTGCAGAAGACGTATTTCAGGATGAATAAATTGGACTTATTCCTTAATCATAACGGATATCTTAGAGTTATTCAGGGACTACTTTCATTCGTGCTCTGCTAAGACTCCATTGCCAAGTTTCAGTATTATATCGACAAATAAGTTTAGTGTTTTGTATTCGTACAGGAGGATGATCATGTTGGTTGGCAGGGAAATGCTCACAACGTCTGAGTATTTGTAGTATTTTTCCAGTCAAGCCTTTACCTCATCATCTCTAGTGACTTTCTGAATATTTGGTCGTTATAAAATTGAAAAAGTAATTAAAATGTCTCATTCGCTGATCTTGCCCCTTTTAACAAAGCAGCAGCTATACCTGATGAAGTCACTGTAAAGGCAACACATCCGTTAAACCTGAGCTTAACAGAGAAGCGATTAACTATAGAAATATTTCATTCACCTCCGTGCGCATTTTAAAAGAACAATTTTTCTACTGAATATCGAACACACTATAATACTTTATGTCTAAGGTATGTTGTTCTGTGTTCAATACAGGCTCTCTAATATTCAAATTGTATAATATAATTGGATGAACATATATCGTATCCTTAAAGTAGTCGCTATAGGATAAAAATCTGTATGAATTGTCGGGTAGAAGAAGACCCAAGTCCTTCACGCTCTTGTCTGAGATGCATTACAATTTGGTTGAGGTCACTCTAATATGCATTAAAATATCTTCATTGAAGTCAAAATTATCTACCTATTAATCTATTCTGATTCTATGTTCCATATCTTCTGACATGCTTTCCCTGTGGGTGAGCCAAAGTGTCAGAGGATCTGTCACGTGGGAAATTTTAATGTGATGGAAAGCAAATATCTGATTGAGGAAGAAAATCAAGGCAAAGAGGCGTTTTATGAATCACTGCTCCAGTATATGTCATCCTCAAAGCGTCCCAATGCTTTTAAAACTAATTTGTAGAATGTTTTGGCTGTCGTTCACTGCACGTAAGTTTTCAAATGATGCAGGACCTTTGATGATATAGAGCTGCATTTTCATATAATAACCTACTTTGTTATTTAGGTGTACGGTATGTATCTGGATGAGGGAATCACCCTTCATTACTCTGGAGAGTTCCTCAACTGAAACACCTTGATATCGGCACTGGAAATTCTTAATTTACCAAGCATATATGAAGCAACCTAATTTTATGTAAGCCTCTTCACAAAGGGATCTTAAACTCACAATTTAAATAAGATTGTTAATAGTGTGTCATATTGGCTGTTAGTAACATCCATGACAATACTTGTTAACACATTGTGCAAGTTTGAGATGGACAGCTGAATAATGCCAACAGATATTGTTCCACATCATCGGTCAAGTTAATACTAAAAGTCACTTGATCACTGCCCTAATCTGTTTACTTTTATACATACTTGGATTTGATGAAACTGCGCAGCTCCAAATTAACATGTGAATCAAACACTCTTAACATGCTGGGGTGTGTGGGATCACCCAATGCATGTATATCTCCAACGCTCGAGAAAGGATCGTGGCCTAACGTCCTACATTGTGGAGATAACCATTTGTGGTATTTGATATATCCGTAATGCCCGTCGACGTAGCTCTTTGAAAGCACTGGATAATTTTTGTTACATGCATGGAGACGATCGATTCAAATGTCCTTATGGGCTATGACCATATGTTTTCTTACATTTGCATGCAGTTGTGAGTAGATGATTTAATCCGTAATCTCCAAACTCATCACCAAATATATATCATCCGGTCTATTTTTTTTTCCTGATGTCATAACAGTATCTGCACTTGTGGAAGTGCTTGGTTTTGTCACTCCGCAGTGTACATAAAACACTTGTAAGTCGTATTGCCTTTATCCTCACTGCTCAGATCCTTGGAGACATAGACTTAAAAAAAAATCTTTTATATAAATTCACTATACTATAAAAAATACAGCATTTAACCCTATTCAATAATTCTCTATTTATAAGTGTACATATATGTACAAAAAGTGAATCTTTTAATTCAAAACAACCAACTAGACTAAGATATTATTTCTCTTTGATTTGTTATTGAAATGGATTCTGTAATTATTCTTTGGATTTGCGATCGAGTTATAGAGAATAATAAATATTTCTACATTTAATAGGGGACTCCGCCATTGATCGCGGGTTTTACGAGAAATTCTTAGAGAATTATCAATTTTTATTTATTTCATTCATTTTGTCAACAGCCTAAAATCTTCCCGGTAAAAGCCTACATAATATAAAAAAACTGCATCACAAACAATTAAGTGGTTACATAATAATTATACAATAGACAAACAGACTGACACTTTATTTTATAAGTAGTAGGGACTATTTAATACAAGCGACAGCTGCAGGTCATGTGACTTAAAAGTTGAAGTACTATTAAGTGAAAGTAAATATAATGGTTTTTGAACTGTCAGAGCTGTTCCTATGATAACTATAAGAAAAGAAATTAATTTATATTTAGTAATCGTAGAGACAAATATTAATAAAATATAAAAATGTATATAATTTTCTAAACTAATAGGTCAAGTAATAAAATTAAATTTTTTAATTTAATCCTCATAAAAATGTATTTTCAACACTTTCTTCTACAAAAATAAATTCAACACTTTCTTCTACAAAAATAAATTAATAATTAATTTAAATGGTTAATTTTGAAGAAATATATATTATATATTTCTTAAAAATTGTATTGTATATATATAGTATTGCATGTATATGTGTGTTTAAAAATGCATATATATATATTGTATATATATGTGTGTGTAAATAATGTTTATATATTAATATATTTATGTGTGTGTAAATAATTGTATGTATATACAAATATGTAGAAATATAATATTTATATGTATGTGTGCATGTGTGTGTGGAGATAATCCATACACAAGTGCATGGTGTATGGGAAAATGCATGGTACAACCATATTAAAGATAACAACTTTGCTCATAATTATATTTTATCTAGCTTTCCTACCATCGTAAGTCAAGCCTAAATAATTAATACACTTCTTTTAACTCAAGAAATCTCTAAAAGTTTTTCCTTATTATCCATAGCTAATGAAGTCAAAAAGTAATACTTGACTTTAAGGGCTGAAAATAAAAAGACGATATCATAATAAACTCGTTATAAAGGGTCCTCTTCTTCTGACGAAAAAAAAAAGACGACGACATTTTGCTTATAAAAAGTACCTAGACCTATCCCCCTATTTTTTTCAACGCAAGTGACTTCGTTAGTATTTCGAAATAATCATATTCAAAACGGGGTTTTTCTATACCAAGTTGACATTTTGAGCTATCGTCCACAGATCATTATTTTCGGATCTTTTTTTACTGATAATCAAGAAAGTAGAATAATAAAATGACAAGAAAATGTACTTTATTTTTCTTTTGGATAGATGAGAAAGTTAATTTATCTAAGAATGTGTGGATCTTATTACAGTTTAAATTTATGCATCCATCTAGATCCATCCTGACATAATTATTAAAATAATATACATTCATTATGTATATTTATATATATATNAGTTTAAATTTATGCATCCATCTAGATCCATCCTGACATAATTATTAAAATAATATACATTCATTATGTATATATATATATATATATATATATATATATATATATATATATACACACAAACAAAAGAAAATATAAATACATTTTTGAGATACAGTTTTTACAAATAAATCTAAATTGAGATTTTGAAAAGTTTTTTTTGACAAACAATTCAAAACCAGATATTATCAAAGTATTGGTTACAGATTCATTCCAAATGTTATCATGTAGATGTAAATGCATACACGTACAAAATAATGAACATAATTTGCAACTAAATATGATATTTAAGAAAAATCCTTACAGGAACGACTCATCGAAAGAACAACTTTACCACTAAGGTGGAGCGCAAAATAGCATCATACAGTACATACAATCAACATCGGTCAATAGTACTCATTACAATTAAGTCCCATTTCTCTATTGTAAATGGAAACCTTTGATTTGTAGGGTTCTGTTTGACAAAAATTGGGTCAGAATTGTTCAATGTGATATAATTAACGTCGATTGAAACGAAACGCATATCTATTTCTGTCTACGTAATATAGATTTAGTGCTCCTATTATTAATGGGTATCGCTACTTGAAGGGATACATCATCACATGTGATAGGTATTTTGTATGGGAATGGCATTTCTGAAGCTTCAAATACAATAAAATAATGATCAAATATAACCCAATTCTCTTACGTAAGAACACTTAAAGGACAAAGTAGCAACCTGCTTTTTTTTTTTTTTTTTTTTTTTTTTTTGTAAAAAAAAGCTTCTTCATATTCTTACTCAAGGATTCGAGAACATTTTTCTAAAAGGAAAACCTTTTCGCTGTATGAAGTAATTGTATTATATTGGTTTGGNTGTGAACGCGTCGAGATATTCGATTAATACTAATGGGGTACAAATGAAGAAGATAGAATTTTGAAAAAATCTACCGGCATTTTCTTAGAAAGAAAATTACATTTTGAACCCTGAACCAAATATTTGACATTAACAAGCATTGAAATAAGTTCTCATGCCATTCACATTATCTGTATCACAACGCTTCGCTGATTCTTACCAAAGTTGTGTATGCACTTGTTTAATTAATGTTACGACCTTTCTGGTGGATCAGTTGGGGAAATATTAAATAATTTTCGTAATTAGGGGTTCTGTTTCAAGATTAAAGGTATATTTTTTTGCTGATTTAACATACAGTGTTAAGTGTAACACCTATATACAGATTAAAATATGACACATCTTATATATAAAAGGTTGAACCTCACATGGGTGGCTGAGTAATTGTTGTATTGACAAATTGGACATTGTCAATATTGATGGGAAAATCAGAGCTTGAATTATGGATAGATGACCTGGGAAATAGAAAGAAGGTATGTGTGTGGGGGGGGGGGAGGGGATTTGATTTATCTTTCATTGTTGTTTACTCATCCTATCTCCAAAATAATATATATTCATTTTACCTCACCATAACCCTTATATACAATAATCCATGTGTTGAGCATACTACTATTAAAATTTTGTTTAAATAAGCTGTCTTAAGTTAGTTTACAGTAGCCCCATGGCTTCTTTGATGGTGACTGACAGCCCACAGCTGACTTCTTACAGTCAACATTTAGGTATATACCTAAATTTTGACCGTCAGAAGTGACAGATAATAAACAAATGTTTTTGCAGATTATATGGTTCGGCGTAGGGATACATAATTGGGTCTGGTAGCTTTTCAAAGCTTTTAGAGGTCAGCTCTGAGCTTTCAGTCAGCACCAAAGAAACCATGGGGCTACTGTAGTTTCTAATTCCTTGAACATGGATGTCCTCTGGCACAGGTACAGTAAAATAACTAAACATACATCTGAGGTTTTTTCTGAACGAGATTAGTAAAAGTCATTAAGATGGGGGTATAGGGAACTCGAGTTAAGGGCAGTGTTTTTTTTTCTTTTGCTTTTTTTATAACTTCACATTTTTTGGCAAGAATACATCAAATATTGTTCTAATACAAAGAGAGAATTTAATTTTCTTCACATGGTGATATCAACATTTGTTGAATATCGGTCAAGGGTGTCCTGAAATGTAAGGACAACTTTTTTCTCTTAATTTAAAAAGTTTGTCATTTAATGCCGCTATGCTCATGACAGATTTTCAACAACTGTTGTTAAGAAACTTAAACTCATTTTGTGTTGAAGTAACAATTTATTTATTTTGACCAAATAAAGTTTTGCTATTAAAAAAACGCAAAAACACCTAAATTTTCTCACGTCCCCCACATTCCCGCTGATCACAGGATGATCAGCCATATTTGAGTTTGGTTTGAATCCCGGCACTAAATAATATCATTATTCACGTGGTGCTAAATCATATGAGGAGGGCAGTGATCTTGGTTTATAAGTTCAGTATAAGTGTGGTCTTGTGCGCCATTAGCCCAAATCGAGCTACGATGAGATGTTATGATTGAGTGGTACAAGAAGTGTTTTGTTTTTTTTGCATTGCGTCTTACTCACCATTCGGTTGATACTCTTGTAAGAAGTTAGCTTCGAATTTCCGTTAGTCATTGTTAGTGGGGAGATTGGTTTTCTTCTCCCACGCTGGTGCATTGTTGTGTTTTTTTTACATATTTTATTGTTGTTTCTACTTGATTGACTCTATCCATGCAAACGAAGGTGCATTTATTTTCTATTTAATACATCTTATGCAGCACCCTCTATTTAATAATAATAATAATAATAATAATAATGGTAAAACAAATCAAGTTTTTAAAACTTCTCAGAGTTCTTGAAGAATTTTCCTTTTGAGATATTTGAAAATAATATTTTTAATGTTCACACGAGCGTACAAATCTCCCTTATCAAACAGTTTGCGTAATAAACCAATAAAGTAACCCTGGTTGAAAGGAATACAGAGGGTAGAGGGAGAGAACGATGCTATTTATGGTCTCAAATTGAAACAAGATAAAGTGAAGACTCGAGTTCATGAAGTGATGAAAATGAAGTGCACGTCTTTAATAGAAGAAAGGGACTAAGAGACGCGCGCGAATATTATTTTAAACTTTATTTAATGTGAGATGTAGGGAACGCGTGTTAAGTTCAATATTTTTAAGTTTTTATAGCAAAAACCTTTTTTTGCACAAAAATAAATAAAAGATTGTAATATTTTATACAGTATAACTAGTCTTAACAGTATTATTATTATTAGCACCGCGTCTTACTACCCGTTCGGGTTATACACACTTACGCTAATGTGTAATGGTAGGGTGATTGTGAGATGAAATGGAGGACCTACAGTTTAACGTGGAATTCGAACCACGGTGGAGACCTGGCATTCCTCACATTCACAAGATGTCTTGTCAGAGGTGAAGGAAGGGTTTGGTAATCTCTTAACAGTAATTTTTTTTCTAAACACCACGTCTTACAACAGGTTTGGGTTATATGATTATGTAATAATTACTATAATTTGATGAAACAAATAGCCGAAGCTATTGTTAATGCATTTTAGAGAGGATACCTCAAAGATATCATTCTGAAAATTGAAAAATGACGCCTGGACACGGGAATCGAACCCGGGACCTTCGGCTTAGTACGCCAATACTCTAACCACTGAGCTATCCAGGAATCGTCCCGTGCACAGGGTCATTCTTCACTCATATTTTAAGGCAGAGTCTAAGATGGACGTGCGGAAGTCGTCAGTGAGTGAGTGAAGAATGACCATGGGCACGGGACGAATCCTGGATAGCTCAGTGGTAAGAGCATTGGCGTACTAAGCCAAAGGTCCCGGGTTCGATTCCCGTGTCCAGGTGTCATTTTTCAATTTTCAGAATATGAATTACTATAATGTTTTTAGGAATTAAGAGGGCTATATTTAGGGGAAGTGTACCCACATTTGCATGGAGAGAAAGAGTAGAAAACTATTTTGAAAAATCACCACACTTGGTACACCTGGCCGAGATTCCAACTTTGATCTCCCGGTAATCGGCAGTCTAGTCTACTGCGAGACTAGCGGTTTAGACCACGCGGCTACCGAAGTGTTTCTCATCAGTTAGTTAATATTTGTCATCAGCATTTTCGCATTTGAGGAGAATCATATTTAATTAAAAGGAAAAGTCCTGGTCAAATTTCGAAATTCGCAAAGCAATTAATCAAAAACAGTTGAGAGTATTCTATGTAGCAAATTGAATTAAATGTAGCTACCGAAGCAACAAACTCCTATCACGCCTTAATACGGGTATGTTCTTTATTAGAATATGTTCAATACATTATTTTGGTTGGTTGCCATGTCTGTATTCTGAACTAGAGCTCCCTGGTTCTATTCTTGTCATGGATGAATGATTAATAAATGAGGGAATTAAGGCTTTCATTTTACACAAGGATGTATTGACAATGGTGGAGATGGGGAGCTGGCTGAGATGTCTATTATAAATTAAATAAGCTTGTACTTCATGTGACAATTGAATATATTTTTTCAGAAACTGTAATTTAAATACCCATAATGCAAATATGGTCTCTCTTACCACAAATGTAAAGTTTACAGAGAGCGAATTTGGGAGAGTTTCTAAGAATTCTATTGTATTTAAGATTAACTAAACCCTTCCCCTTCACCCCCCATCACCACTTCATTTTCAAAATAAAATATAGCTTATATTACTCGCTGATAATGTAGCTTTATATTGGTTAAAGAATTTTTTTAATCGATCCAGTAGTTTTTGAGTTTATCCATTACAAACAAAAAAAAAAAAATCTTTCCTTTTTATAATATTAGTGTAGATAATCAAATTACCAACAAACATCTATTAAAGTATATTTTTTAAATAACCTGATATATAAAATTAATATAGATTTTTAAATTTAATTTTGTAGTACTAAGTTGTTTGTGCTGACCACATGAAACCCTATATCCACAAATGTTAGCACTATCACCGCTAACGGTGGTGGCCGCTCGGTCGTTATAGCTCGCTTGTGGACTCACACCATGGAGTTATTTTTATGTTGGCAACGCAAGTTAAAAGACGGGTTAAAATATTACTAAATACTAAAACCAAAGTTATTTTAAGATAATATAGAATTAAGATTAATATAGGAATATATTTCTGAAATTTTGACTGACGTCTTTGACTTTAAACAAGTAGGTTTGAATGCCAGCTGATTTTTTAAACTAAAATAGTTTTCATTCTTTCTCCAAATGGAGTTTCCTCCTAGCTACTTTATCAAACTAAGTAATTATTAATAATAGCTCTAAAAATATATATATTAAAAATGCCACAAATGAGTCCAAAAGTTTTAAAAAACACTAAAACTATAGTTCTCCTTCATTTGCAAATGGGTTGCAGGGATGAGGTTATATTCATAATACTTAATGCTACAGATTTTTATGGGGCTTAGTGCATGCCAATAATGTTTTTTTCGTATGTAGAGGGATAATTTGATATTTCAAAAACCTTATATTAATTAAGAAACAACTTTACTGATAATATTTAAAAGAGTTATCTACTATATTTTTTTATTTTGCGAGGCCAAACGAGGGTGTAGAACATATTTCTCAAAACGATTTAAATAATAGTTTATGTGAGTAAATTTAAATGTGTAATTAGGCTATTTTGATAAAGTTTGGCATATATATTGAGAAAATACATAAACAAACAATTCTAATAAATAAAAATATTCTAAATTCTAGAGTAATTTTGCTCCAATCCAAACAAATACAATTTTCAAAATATATAATTGTAACTTACATGATGATTATATAACTGATACTCAATGAAAAAAAGTAAATCTTTTACAATAAATTCCGTTATTTGATAATAATTACTGTAGTGTAAATACTTGTTATTTTAATAAAAAAAAATTATTATTTAATAATTTAATACACACACAACTATGGTTTTACCTTATATATTATTCTAGATGGTGGAACTAAATTAAACAAATTTTTGATTAAATTTAAATATAAGTTTAATTAATTATTTTAATTCTATGAATAAGTTTCTTATATATTATTTTCGATTTGGTATGTCTAATCCTTCCTCCACACTAATGAGGAAGGTGGTATTTCTTTTAAGTTGCCCTCCTAATACATACTGTATATAAGTTATATCAAATATATACCAAAACTCCTTTAATATTTATTTTTCATTTATTTTGAGATATATAGCGTGGACTTTCTGCCTGAGCCGACTGACTATATCATACTTATAAACCAACTTAAATCTAGAACGAACACCCATCCCTCTCGAACATTAATTTATCATTGGTAAAGGGGAAACTCCTACCTCACCATTGATAAATTGTTTAGTCGTCGCGGGATATCGAGGCCGGGACCCTTAGCTCAGTTGAGAGACATGCTACTGACTGAGCTAAAGTATTGGACATCCTTGTTTTAAATATACTAAAATGATATTAATATTTATTCTTTGATTTTTTTCCCCGGTATTTAGTGGCGAGTTTATTGTGTTTTTTTAAAAAAATTCCTTGTCTCCCTTACCTGTAAATTCTGACATAATTCTTCATAATTCTAACGTCCAGATCTTTACCGCGCTCGAATAACAAAATGCGGTTATCAAGGAGGGGTAGATAAGATCTGTTGACAAAAATAAAAGCATTACCATTACTATCTATACAATTCTATAGAGGTTTTATGACAATCCATGAAGTCTTTGGTTAGGGTCAACTAAATGTTATCATAAATGTCGACGATAAAACGTAACAGGGATAAATAAAGTGTAGCAAACTAACAGAGCGAACGTGAGACGTGAAGTGTTTATAGCCTAAACCTCGTCCTGAAGGATTCCCAGGGGTGGTAGACCCCTACAGGTAATGAACCTGATATATTGTTATGACTTTGACCCTGCTGAGCTATACACGGCGTATCAACCAGGGTGTAAGGTCGCCCGCGGTTCAACAAGCATGCCTTAATTAAGTTGGATAGCTTCAGCTTTTAGATTCAAAATGTTACGGTAATCATAACGGCTTATTAATATCCATAGATGTATTATGCTATGTAGAATTTTATTACTTGCAAACATACTTAGTGAAATTCCATTCTTTTAACCTGAATGATAAACTCTTTATTAAAATATTGAGGGCAGAAAAGGATGTTTTAGTGCAAATACTTTTATAATCAATGTAGCCTTATTTAGTTTAGTTCACTACTTTAAATCCATTACAGGTTTAATTTTATTATATTTTCTTCAGATAAAACTTTAACACACATCGCACCTAGCTTTAAATCAATATTTAAAACCTTAACAGATTTAATTTATATTTATTAAATGCATGTCTGAGATATATTCATCCCAGCCTAGTTTATTAAAATATTAGTCAGTACTAATGTGCCATTGTCCAGGAGATGCCCGAATGTACTAATCGTACATCCTTTTTGTGGAGTCTCTTGCCATGTCACAATGGGATGATATGAAGTTGATAGTGAATATGAGGATGTGGAACTCGCATTCACTTTTAAGCCTAAGATTAAGCTTAAGCCTAACTAACCAGAGCTGGATTAACTTTGGGATAGTTGGCCTTTCAGGAAAAATGGCGGGAATCTATCTCGGTACCCCAAGGTTGACAGCCAGGTGCGCTGACCTTTACCCGAAAGGGATGGTTGTTAGTTCTTTTAAAATACTTAGTAACAACCAATTATACTATAATTTGAAGGAGATGTATAGTAGGAAATAAGATACTAAAAAAATTACCATTATAAAACATATAGAGTATGTTATGATGAATAAAAGCAATTACTATGATGAATAAAATCAATTACTGTCACTGTCTAAAAGTTATTCAGTAATTATTATACTTTTAAAGAAGATAGAATATAGTAATTACCTGATAACAAAACAATTAAAAATAATTGATAAAAGTCAGGTAAAAGTATATATAATGTATATATATTTATAATGCGCATATACAGTGCCGGAAAAAAGTTTAAGACCACCCTTACAATACTAAAAATACTAGCTAATTTGTTTACTGGTCTTAAAACTTTTTTCCTTATTATCTCTCTCTTAATTCAATGATAATATACATTAAAAATGAAAGATTTTGGTGATAATAAAACTATTTTAACTCAAATGGTTCAAAAGTTAAGAATGAATAATGTTTTAATATTAAGGTGCACAACCCAAAAATGAACATTTTTAAAAAAAGAAAAAATTATAGTTCAAAAATGGTTGGACATAAGGCTATGGTTTTTTGTCTCCAAAAAGCTTTGACGCAAAACTTAAAAATTAAAAACTTTTTTTTTTTACAAATTAATACTTTAACTTTTAAGTGGCCTAAGTTTTTTAAATCAAGAGAAAAAATTATGACTTTTTGAGGATTTGTATTAACTAAATTTAAAGGTGACCTGGCGGTCTAGGGGTAAGGTGTCAGACTTATATGCTGGCGGCTGGGGTTCAATCCTCGGTCCCGGCAAAGATTTATCTGATTGCCAAACCCTTCCTTCACCTATGACAAGACATCTTGTGAATGTGAGGAATGCCAGGCCTCCACCGTGGTTCGGATTCCACGTTAAACTGTAGGTCCTCCATTTCATCTCACAATCACCCTACCATTACACATTAGCGTAAGTGCGTGTAACCCGAACGGGTAGTAAGACGCGGTGCTAATAAAAATAATAACTAAATTTAAAATTGCTTATTTATACTTAGTCTTAGCATTATGTTATTTCTTATCTCAATGGAAGTTGGTTGGCAAACCTGCTTCATCAGTTCCCTCCAATCAACTGATTTTAATGTGATCATTTTGAGGTTATTGTATGCATTTTGTGTTTGTGAGTCAAGATGGGGAAAAAATCAGTATCAAACCTTATTAAGTGGCAAATCGTTGGTTTAATGAAGGTTGGAAAGTCGCAAAGATAAATTTATGATATTGTTGGAATGTCTAAAACATGTGTTCAACAAGCAATCAAGTGATATAATGAGTTTGGAACCATCACCAGCCGGAAGGCTGTCCGAGGAAAACATCTCTAAGACAAGACCGTAGGTTGTTGCAGCTTTGTAAAAAATATAGAACTGCTAGTTGCAGTGATCTTTTCGGGGAACTGAGGTCTTCCTGTGATAGTATTAACATAACTGAGCGAACTGTGTGCAACCGTTTAAATGAAGTAGGCCTAAAGTCCGTTCACGTGGGAATTGTTTACTGAAAGGTTTTTTTCCTTACCAGAAATCTATTATATAGTAGGATATTTGTAGGAAAAAAGACCTTTCATATAGTAAATCCAACCGTGAATGGAGTATAGTTTCCTATTTTGCAATCCGCAAACCTTTGTTAAATGAGAAACAAGAATACGACTTCAGTTTTGTAAGGAACGTTTAGGATGGCTTAAAGAAGCTTGGAAGAGAGTCATTTTTTCAGATGAGTGCTTCTTTGAACTATTTCCTAAACGTAAGGTTAGGGTTCGCAAGAAAAAGACAGAAAAACTTCTTCCAGTCTCTGTCGCCCTTGCAATCCAACAAGGTGGTGATGCAATCATGATCTGGGGTTGCATCACTTCAGAGGGGCCTGGAGACAGTAAGGTTGGGAATGGTGCTATGAACAGTGACATATATTGTGAAACTATTATTCCTTCAGCACTTAGGCTCCTTCAGGGAAATTACATCTACCAGCAGGACAATGCCCCATGCCACCGGTCCAAGGCAACAAGGACGTGGTTTGATACCCAGGACATTGAACTGCTTCCCTGGCCACCACGTAGTCCAGACCTCAATTCAATGAAAAATCTATGGAACACCATGGCATATAAATTGGCAAAGCAGAATACCAAAAACGGAGCGGAACTGAGACTGGCAGTCCAAAGCCTATGGAGAAAAGTGACGCGTGAATAATGAAGGAAGCTGATCCACTCCATGCCTGACAGAATCAAAGCATGCTACAAGACTAAAGGGGTCCTATTGTCTACTAAACATAGAAATGTAAACTTTTTTTTAAAATTCCGAGTCATATTGATTACTCAACATTATAATGCAGCCCAAATTATTTTTTGTATTATTCTGAGTAAATAAAAATATTGAAATGTGGAAAATTTGTGTTTTTAATGGGTGGTCCTAAACTTTTTTTCCGACACTGTATATATGTACAATTATATGATATATTATATGTACAATTTATTGTTATAATATAATGTAATAATTTATTCTTTCCCTTAATATAGAATCTAAGACCTTACAACATTGATAGTGATCTTATGATAATTTTAATATTTTTATTACCTTTTTTACCATTTTTATTCACCATTAACTAACAGGTTGTATAAGTTTTTAATAACTATTTTCCTACTATACATCAAAAGGTATGTTATTTATATTTCAGTAACTAAACAAAATCATTACTCAAGTCTACAAACTTTTCGATAGAATTATAAATATAACTGATCACCTAAGTGATGTTGGATTTATATTTAGAAAATCTTTCACTGATTTCATTATTTAATTAGTAAGTGATAATTAGTATGTGTAATCAATTACTGATCTCTTATTATAATAAAACAATTATTGTGTGTTGAAATCAGTGGTTTTGGGATAAAGTGATCGCCTTAGGATCCAAAACTCAGTCGGGGTTGACAGATTTTTATTGAGCGGTAAATATCCGTAGCACAACTTCCTTCGGAGGGAAAGTAAAACTGTCAGCCCCATGTCGATTGTGGCGCATAACAGAACCCTGGAGGGTATATAAAATACCTTTCCAGTTAAAATTAGTTGGTTATTTCGCTCTCGCTCATAGAAATGCTCGTGTGCTTATATATATTTAGTCGTTTCAGAAAGTGTACGTTAAATACTTCAAATAAATAAACTAATAAATTATTGGATAGTGTTTATCTTGTGTGTATTCCAAGGCAGGATCTGAACATGTAATTTGAAATCCTAAGCCTTCACATTTTTAGTGCTATATGATTCAAATCAAGTTTATATATCTGTACGTAATATTAATATACCTGGACATATAAAAACTAATCTGAAAAATAAGCGATAAGGTGAGTTTTTAAAAACACACGGACTTATTAGTTTAAAGGGTGTATATAGTAGATCATGTCGTGGATAAAATTTATCTTAATACAGCTGTCTGGATTAGAACCTTCGTACCCTATAATACTTTATTCAACACTATAGGACCCGCCTCGGTGGCGTAGTTGGCTAACGCGCTTGTCGTGTTGAGCTCGACTGCTGAGGACGGGGAGATCGAGGTTCAAATCTCGGTCGGGTGAACTGGGGGTGGTTTTTCCTAAATGGTTTTCCACTCTCCCTCCACGAAAATGCGGGTTCACTTCCTCTAATTCAACCTTCCCAATTCCTAATCCATTAGAGTAATTAGTACTTAAGCGTATAGCCCGAGCGGGTAGTAAGACGCGGTGCTAAATATTATTATTATTATTATTATTATTAACACTATAGGTGTGGACACACCTCCCGCTAACAGGTCTATTGACTGATTAATCTAGATAGAGTAAAAAGAAAATGGTAAGCCTAAGAAAAGGAAATCTCCACGGTAAATCAGAAAAAAATCAAACCACGCGTGCCTGCTCCGAATCAAACCCCTGCCATCAGAGTCAGTCAGTCATTATAATCCCAGTCAACCCCGATGATTCGCTTCTAATCAGATATCATATGAAAAACGCTTCCGGGGTAAATTGGTGGTTTTTCTCTGCACAATATAATGAATGGAAATGTCAGTTACCAAAGTTTATATAAAAAATATATGAAGCGATACTTGATTGCTTCTTCCATTATTAGACGTCGATAACAGACACCGAGGCCTCTAAGGAAAGGGAGGAGTTGAGTTGGTGGGGGGGGGGGTAGGGAGAGCGGTAAAGAATGAAAGGAGCAATTAAGGCATGTTCTGAAATCGATTATACGAAGAGCACCCACCCCCCCTACATCCAAGTCTAAAAAACTTCATGAAGAATAGATGAAAAATAAAGAAAAGTTGGTAAGGGAAGTAGAGTAGACTTGGCGCTCTTAAGGAAGCAAATGCAACTCACATCCATCATCCCGATAAACTCATAAAACACGGCGTTCTTATTAATATTATAAATGAAATACACTGCCGCTTCTTGGGACTGCAGTCTTTTATTTCATTATGTCCAGAGGAATATTTTATCTCTGGTTTGGGGAAGGATTATTTCATTATTGAAACTGGGGCAGTACAACATTTCTTGAAAAAAGGGTTGTATAGAAAAATAGCTCAGTACTGTTGATTCTTGGAAACAAACATTAATGTATGAAACTATAGTAGGATTGCGAAAATATTGTTTACTTAGTTGTTACAAATTAGCAAAATATACCCTTATTTATTTTCACGTCAGGGCGCCTATTTTAAATCTGAATTTGGTAGCTAATATAAATTTAGGCAGCTTTAATATAAAAAATAGTATTATTTCTGTCACTATTGTCTGCCGTACTCTTACATTTTATCTCGTAGAAATTTCTTCCTTTAGCAGTGGCTATATATATATGAGCTATATATCAATTATATCCTTATGACCCTTCTTTCCTTCACCTCTGACAAGACGTGTACTAATCAAAACTTGTGAATGTGTGGTAAGCCAGACCTCCAACGTGGTTCGGATCCCACGTTAAACTGTAGGTCCTTCATTTCATCTCACAATCACCCTACTATTTCACATTAACATAAGTGCGTACAAACCGAACGGGTAGTAAGACGCGGTGCTAATAATATATAATTTATGTTTATCATAAAAACATATATGTATTATGTATATATATATATATATATATATATTTATTTAAGGTATTTAACGTTCACGTTTTGAACCAACTGATTATAACAACACACGATAATTTCGATGAGCGATAGTGAAATGTCCTATCAATTTTGTCGAGAAAGGTATTTTTACATACCTTCCAGAGTTATTTTACATGCCACAGTCGACATGGGAATGACGGCTTTATTTCACCTCCGGAGTAGGTTGTATTAAGATTTGTATCGCTCGAGAAAAATCCGTGGACCCCGGCTGAGTCTTAACCCAATAACCTCGCGTATTGGGGCGAGCACATTACCGCAAAACCACAAAGGTTGACTTAAATTTAATACTACACTTACTTATATAAAAATAATTTACGTGAATTTCAATTTTAGATAAAGTTGACACCTACAGTCCTACACTGCTGATGGCTTTGGGCGATAATCGGGCCTGCAGTTGTATTTTTTTTAAGAGGGGCTACCACTAATAAGGAGACGGGAGGGTGGTACATAACGTGTTTTTGGCCGCAATAAACATGATAATTCAAGTCGGCCCAATAAAAAAAGGCTAATTTACAGAACTTGATGCGGAATCAATATCAATACTCAAAATAAATAATTAAACATTATTTCTGAAATAAGAGATTAAATAAATTTTTAAAAATACAGACACAATTAAATAAAGGTTTCAGTGGTGTTTTGTGAATTATAAAAAAATGAACATTTCATTTATTTGAAAATCATTATTTAAATGTGAATAATAATGTTGTGCTTGATTAATTGTGTTATGGTATTTTGTAAAATATGGTCTAAGTATTGTTAAATTTAAAACTAGTTTGATCTAGATTCTTCAAATCGAATTAATATTCTATGAACATATATAGATTTATAAAGGCTATGTCATTCAGGAACGTTGTCATTTCATAGGGACACTATGTTTATTTAATAGATAAAAACGATTTATACCTTCTTTTTTACAGCTAATTTTGTCATTTAATTTTCCTATTATTTTAGTCCATTGATATTAATATTATACATTTGAATATTTAATTATAGCCTTTTTTGGGAGATGGGGAGGTATTAACTGAACTCCCACTTTACTGGTAAAATGTCTCAACCGGTTTCAATCCCACTGTTTAGAAATAAGGATTATAGAAAAACGTGACACGATGCGACGCTTGGTTCAAGCTGGATTACCTAACTAAAGCTATTTAGATGGGCTTTTAATATGTCGTAAAAAGCATAAACATAGTGAGTAAATATTAAAAGCCACTGTACACATGTACGCAAAGAATTGGCCAAGAATTCTTAGAAAAGGATACGTAGCATTTATAAATATACTTTTAAAATATTCATTAATAATCAAATACATCATAAATAAACTAGACTATAACCTTGTTAATATGAAGTAATTGGGACCAAAGCTTGTTCGGATTAGCGAAAATTCGTATTAAGCTGTATAATACAGTGAAATAGTACTATCACGAATTTTAAATTACAGTTGAATGAGTTTAATCAAATGTTCATTTATTTAACTTATGTACAACATGTAATACGTACTGTACTCTAATAATTTTTAGTTACAGGAACACACATTGTGTTGACTTTAACAAGTAGATATAAAGTATTTATTATCAGATATAACTGTTTCACACAATTCTATTTTAACTCTGAGTCTGTTAACCAATAAAAATCGGTTTCGTTTGACTTAATTTTTTCCCCCGTTTTCCGAAAGGTGTGTTTGGAATTTCAGACTACCGGGGCTCTGTAAAGCGGAGATTTTACTGTAATACATAGGTCAAGGCCTTACGATGCAAAGCTATTCAAATAGAAGATAGATAGGCCTATATGAATCAACAAATATGACTCTATCACAATGGACCTAACTTGACTTTGACGTGACGTTCACTTAATATAAGAGTTATCCGGGTGAACACTTTCCCGTTACTTTACGTGAAATATACCACGTGTTTCTGTCAGTCAAATATTGCTGCGAGCAACGTCAACAACGCTATTTAGTTCTTCATTTGTTTGTTTATTGTGTGAAGATGCCTTATTCAGTATAATTCTTCCGTCGGTGTCTCACTAACACTAAAACGTCGTGTCTCTTTCTTACATTTCATTTTATAGCTCCAGTAAACTTCACTTTCAAGTACTTGGAGTCTAATCAGCTTTAACTGCTAGAGTTACAACTTGGTGGACGATTTATTTCCAAGCAGTCCACTTTCAAGGGCTGTGTGTTTCTCGAGTCGTTACGGTTCGTGAATCCTGATCCCACATAGATTTTTTACGTTACGAAAATGTTAAATTGAATATGATCCCAGAATTATCCTGTAATCAAATCCAATTAAAATTACATGTCAAACGTCATACTAAATGCATATGAGATCTAGGTTTAATGTCCCATTTTCATGGTAAGACATCTATAAAGATCTACTTTCACGTACCGGTATTCATAAGTTAGGTAATGGGACTTTCGGTTGTCACTAATGATGTATATAATCAATACCTATATAATTACGTCAAGAATATGGTAAAGTGTTATCAATATTGTTCACAAAATAGTTTGCATTTTTTTAAACTGTTTCTCTATGAAAATTGTGCTGTACATTAATTATGTTCAATTAAATTAATTGAAATACACATCTAAAACCATACTACTCAGTACATAGTGATGTTCTAGCAGCTTTGATACAGAGTTGGTGGAAAAGAGAAAGTAGAACAGTCTGTTTATTTTTGTTCTCTATTCATCTTTCGCTATTATCACTGAAATAATAATTTTAAAAAATGTTCTTCTCACATCACATCTCTTTTATGATGTCATTATACATATAAAACTAAGCTATCAGATAAATGTTTTTGGGACAGACAATAGAGTCACATCAGTAGGCACCTAGCCTGAATGCACGTTATTTTAGGTTTGCCGGTGATGGGGAGGTCGGGACTTAAATCCCACACGTGTGTACTAAGGGTGTTTTTTTTTTCCTCATATAATTTATCGCTCTGTCCTCAGGCAAATTCAAATACATTTTATTTAAATGTTACCTCTCTTGCCTTTAACCC
This sequence comes from Timema shepardi, assembly GCA_902151425.1. NCBI lineage: Eukaryota > Metazoa > Arthropoda > Insecta > Phasmatodea > Timematidae > Timema > Timema shepardi. The sequence continues at coordinate 405,013 of CABFVX010000157.1, read as the reverse complement.
ATTGGCATAATTAATATGTATGCGTATAACTTGAACGGTTAGTGAGATGTTGTAGAGAGAGAGAGTAATAAATGGAGACTCAGTTCTCAATCAATGAACAACATAGTTGTCCTAAGATTTATCTGCGCCTGCGCACATGCTCTTTTGTCCCAGTGCTAACCTAAGAGATTCATTAATATTTATACTCCCCAACAATAATTATGGTTTCTTGACATAATTGCTTCTAAAACTACTCTCTGTTCCATTTCAAGTCCCTACGCTCTCGATAGTGAAACTTCTGTGCTGCTGACTTACCTTTAATTATTTTAGATGACCTTAAAATATTTGCGCTTATACAGATTTAATTATTCTGAAATAACTTATGGGAAACTATAAATACAGAAAATATTTTACAAATCCTTAATACATTATTGCTTTTAATTTTCCTCCAAAAACACCTTCATGAAATGAAACGATATAGCTGTATTCAAGCATATGTTTTGATAGTTTTTTTTCTTATACATTTATGGTAAAGTGACTGTACGAGACTTTTTTCTATCATTCTCTCTTTCTCTCTTACATTGTAACTTTGTCGAATCTTTTGTGAAGCAATTTCCCTGCTGGCAAGCAAGTATCTGCGAGACGGTCCAAAAGTGGTTCTCTCTTTTCTTCGGAAGAGTTCTACAGCAGCCCAATTACTTCCGCTCGGGGGACATTTTCTACTTCCACTCAAATTGATTTACTATTCTTACACCACTTGTTTTCTAACAACAGTTTCACTCACGTGTATTTCAAAAAACATCCTCTTTTGTTTTTGTGCAATTTAGTTTGCCTTAAGCTTGAATTTAAACATAGATATAAATAGGAGGTTTTAAGTACTAATTACGCTAATGGATTAGGAATTGGGGAGGTTTAATTCAGAGGAATTGAACCTACATTTGTGTGGAGAGAGAGAGTAAAGCCATTTAAGAACCTTCACCCCCCACCCCCCCAATTTACCCGAGTGAGATTCAAACCTCGATCTCCCCGTCCTTGGAAGTCCAGCTCAACACGAAACCCACGCGTTAGCTAACTACGTTACCTAGGTGATTTCTAGTATGAAGAAATCATGATCCGTGCTTAAGCTACTAAACAATAACTAGAATATTATTAGTGGAAATATTTGACATTAGAACGATGTAGAATATATTATATATAATCTAAAATAATTACAAAAATGTGTTTATTAACTCACTGAAATACGCTTCGGTGGTTTAAAGCCCTATAATCTCAGTAGATTAGTCTGTCGATGACGGAAAGATTGAGGTTCGAATCTTGGTTGGGTGTAGTGAGGGTATTTTTTCAAAAATTGTTTTCTACTCCTTCTACATGCAAATGTGGATATACCTTTTCTAAATGTAAACTTTCTAATCGTGTAAACCATTAGCGTAATTAGTAGATAAGCGTATAATCCGAACAGGTAGTAAGTTGCGTTTATAAGAAAAAAAAACAGTCGAAGCAATAGTTCCTCATCGCTTGGCTCAATTTTTTTTTATAATGAAATGATCAAATGCTATCCAGTTTGTTGGTAACCAAGTATCAGACACAGGTGTTCCATCAGTGTTCGCCACGAACACCGGTTATGGTCACAAGTGTCAGTGCGAAAAGGCTCTAAGACCCTAGGACTACTCTCTTTACTAGCAAACATCGTTATACAACTGTGTGAGTGAGAGAGCACAAAAGTAACACAAAATAATTATTTTTGTTGTTTAATAACCAAATTTTAAATATAGAATCAAAGATTTTGATTGACCCCTAACTCTAAAACACGGGTCTTACGTTTATGGGTATGTGTGTCTGTCTATCCGTCTTTCATCCATCTGTATCCAAAGCTATAGCTGAAACTGTTTTATAGATAGCATTCAAATTTAATATGTATATGGCCATATTTCGAAACCACATTATGATTTGGAGTCTAGCTCTATTTATTATTTCTCGTTTATTTGAGGTATTTAACGTGCACTTTGTGGACCAACGGATTATATCAGCACACGAGAATTTCTATGAGCGAGAGCGACAGGGTGTGACAAATTTGCCGGAAAAGGTATTTTCACATAACTTCCAAGGTTCACAATTAGCATGGGGACAGACGCCTTTACTTTCACTCTGAAGGAAGTTTTGCTATTGATCCTTATCGCTCAATAAAAATCCGTCGAGTCTGAACACACGGACATTGGTTTCGAATTAGACCAGTACTTTACTCCAAGACCACCAAGGCCGACTAGCTCTAATAGCTAGTGAATGATTTTTGAAAGTTCAAAATATCTCAGAGATGGCTCTGATTTGCTCCAAATTTATATCTTAACAATGTTTCGAGGAAAACTTATTTAGGGGTAGTTTATTGATAGACAATTTTTGAATTTTTTTTTATCCAAACTATGAAGAACTAAATAATAAATGTATGTATGATTCGGTATTATGATTTATTTTAGTATATTTTCAACGGTCCGAAAAAGCCAAAATTAGCAGGAATGAACTATAGCTAATAGTAAGTAGAGCACAAGTAAAATAATTTGATATTTTGGTGTACGTTTAACACAAGAATCGTTAATATTATTATTAGCACCGCGTCTTACTACCCGTTCGGTTAATACGCACTTACGCTAATGTGTAATGATAGGGTGATTGTGAGATGAAATGGAGGACCTACAGTTTAACGTGGAGTCCGAACCACGGTGGAGGCCTGGCATTCGCCACATTCACAAGATGTCTTGTCAGAGGTGAAGGAAGGGTTTGGTAATCAGATAAATCTGTGCCGGGACCGAGGATTAAACCCCGGCCGCCAGCACAGAAGTCTGACACCTTACCCCTAGACCACCAGGTCACCAAGCATTAATAACTTATTTTAATTGATACGAATGAATAGAGTAACATTTAGTGAAGAAAGGACTCGATAAATGCCGTTTTAATTTGTTATCTTCTGTAGGAATATGAGGTGGTTCTCGTTTAATAAATAAACCTAATTCTATTTGAGTAAATACCAATGTTAACACAACGTGGTTGAAGAAAACTCTAATCAGTAGGAGCATATTTGTGAGGAGTATCTTAATAGGCAGTCTGACTCTTTTTACACCGAGCTATGTTTAATCATACAAATTATTTTCAATCTCTCTCTTTCACCTCTCATTTTAGTATCCGGTAACATTTTCAAACAACTTTAATTCCAAGAATATTCTATTTTTAATAAATGACTCTTCAAACTTACAATTTGGAAGAAACAAGTTGTAGCTTTCAACATAGGATAATATTTGGTTTAATAACATACATAAAAAAACAGTAAATATGTATTACACACATTTTCTCACTATATATGAGCTTGTTGCCTTAGGTAAATTTCCCTCAGTTTTTCAGTTTCTGCACACATATTAATAGTGTATCTTTTTGATAAAAAAAATAACCCAAACCGTTTATTAAGTATCTAGCAACACACTTTCAATCAAATGTTGAGTAATTTTTTTTTTTTTTTT
>CABFVX010000157.1:391262-401491 GCA_902151425.1 Timema shepardi | reverse complement strand
TTCAAACTTTACGTTTTAAACTTATCCATAGTTCAGTCAAGTAACAGCTTTAAAATAAAAAGCTTTTTTTTATATTTCTGTTTTGCTACTACCAGCATCTTTACACTAATGATGTATGACTAGGGGAGGCATTATTTAAAAGAATTGTATCGGAATTTGCGTAAAGAGATTGTATGGATCAATTTTTGAGAATATATTTTATACTATTACTTCCAACCTGGATTTAAACATCAAAACCATCTGGTGCAGTATGATTACATGAAAATACTGATATAATCTTTTCGAATAGTCAGATTATCACAAAGAAACGGTAAACCAATTATTATAGTCAAAGACATTCTTGGTCTTGATTTGCTTCTTCTCCTAAATCAAATTAAATATTCCATCGAGAAGACTTTTCCATGAATTCTTTGTCACTTAACTTTTCGTGTCATTCCAACGCGCTTGACTAACGATTCGCAGCCGGAGGCAAAAGAAAGAATGGTAATAAAGAAAGAGATACAGTCGTAATAAAGTAACGAGGAATCAAAACAATGTTACTTTCTTTTCTTACCCCCTCTCCTCACCCCACTTACTCTATCTACCATAGTGTTTTCTGTTGTATAAATAACTTACTTTCTCATTTGGCTAACGAATATAGCTAATTTTGTTTTATTGCCCTTACCTATAAATATTTTTTTCCTCTTCGACCGAAGTTAATTAAAAATTCTGTGTAGCAAATCAAGTGCTTGTTAATCTAGGGGGAAAAAAAAGTTTGAACATATTCTCTCGTATTTCTTATAGTCTAATATTTACTTACAGATCATTGAGATGAAATCCAACACTGAAACCTTTATCCCTCTTGGTATGTCTAAGTTTTACATAATTGAGGTATTTGATGTGAATTTTATAAACAAATAGTTGATAGGGTAATTGCTAGCCTCAGGACCCGATGTTAATCATTTCAAACCCAGATGGAGTCGACGTATTCTTCTTGTGCGATTAAAATCCGTAGCACAACTTCCTTTGGAAGGGAAGTAAAGCCGTTGGTCCCATGTCGTTTGTGGCGTGTAAAATGAACCTGAAAGGTTTATGAAAATAGCTTTTTTTGGCAAAATTGCTAGACACTTTTGATCTTAGTCATCGAAATTCTCATGTGTTGATATAATCATTCGGTTTATAAAGTGAACGGTAAATACCTCAAATAAATAAACAATTATAAACAAAGCGCTCTAAATACTAGACTAACGCTGTGTTTTGACTGCGACCCTAGTCGTAAGGGGGTGAGTCACTCGTGGGATAGAGTGTTTCTTTCTAGGCTGGGCACGCACTTGGCGACATGGTCGTGTCCGTGGTCCACTATTCTGAGTGGTTGGTATAGGTGCCCAAAATCATCTGTATCGAAATGATGCACGTAAGACATCGTAGCCACAATCACACTTAGAACCCCCATGCACTAGCAGCCAGTGGGTTGTATGGAGTTGAATGGCTTGATGCGCATGATGCCGCGCGGCCAGTGAGTTGTATGCAGTTGAATGGGATGACGCGCATGATGCCGCGCGGCCAGTGAGTTGTATGCAGTTGAATGGGATGACGCGTATGATGCCGCGTGGCCAGTGAGTTGTATGGAGTTGAATGGCATGATGCGCATGATGCCGCGTGGCCAGTGAGTTGTATGGAGTTGAATGGCATGATGCGCATGATGCCACGCGGCCAGCCGGTTGTATGGAGTTGAATGGGATGACGCGCATGATGCCGCGCGTGCCAGTGAGTTGTATGGAGTTGTATGGGATGACGCGCATGATGCCGCGTGGCCAGTGAGTTGTATGGAGTTGAATGGGATGACGCGCATGATGCCACGCGGCCAGTGAATTGTATGGAGTGGAATGGGATGACGCGCATGATGCCGCGCGGCCAGTGAGTTGTATGGAGTTGAATGGGATGACGCGCATGATGCCGCGTGGCCAGTGAGTTGTATGGAGTTGAATGGCATGCCGCGCATGATGCCGCGCGTGCCAGTGAGTTGTATGGAGTTGTATGGGATGACGCGCATGATGCCGCGTGGCCAGTGAGTTGTATGGAGTTGAATGGGATGACGCGTACGATGCCGCGCGGCCAGTGAGTTGTATGGAGTTGAATGGCATAACGCGCATGATGCCGCGCGGCCAATGGGTTGTATGGAGTTGAATGGGATGACGCGTACGATGCTTCGCGGCCAGTGAGTTGTCTGGAGTTGAATGGCATGACGCGTACGATGCCGCGTGGCCAGTGAATTGTATGGAGTTGATTGGGATGACGCGTACGATGCCGCGCGGCCAGCGAGTTGTATGGAGTTGAATGGGATGACCCGCATGATGCCGCGCGGCCAGTGAGTTGGATGAAGTTGAATGGGACTACCCGCACGATGCCGCGCGGCCAGTGAGTTGTATGGAGTTTAATGGGACTACCCGCATGATGCCGCGCGGCTGGTGAGTTGTATGGAGTTGAATGGGATGACGTGCACGATGCCACGCTGCCAGCGAGTTGTATTGGAGTTGAATGGGATTACCCGCATGATGCCGCGCGGCCAGTGAGTTGTATGGAGTTGAATGGGATTACCCGAATGATGCCGTGCGCCCAGCGAGTTGTATGGAGTTGAATGGGATTACCCGCACGATGCCGCGCGGCCAGCGAGTTGTATGGAGTTGAATGGGACTACCCGCATGATACCGCGTGGCCGGTGAGTTGTATGGAGTTGAATGGGATGACGTGCACGATGCCACGCGGCCAGCGAGTTGTATGGAGTTGAATGGGATTACCCGCATGATGCCGCGCGGCCAGTGAGTTGTATGGAGTTGAATGGGATTACCCGAATGATGCCGTGCGGCCAGCGAGTTGTATGGAGTTGAATGGGACTAACCGCATGATGCCACGTGGCCAGTGAGTTGTATGGAGTAGAATGGGATGACGCGCACGATGCCGCGCGGCCAGTGAGTTGTATGGAGTTGAATTGGATGACGCGGACGATACAACGCGGCAAGCGTGTTGCCGCGGTCAATGAGAATACGAGCGGGGCACACGCAACATTTAAGCCGCACGGCCAGTGGTTTGTACAGAATGTACAAGTACAATCTGTGACGAAACAAATCAATATCTCGTTGGAAGTCGCCTTTTCCAGTCTAGCGTGCGTTTGCTCTGTGTGCTTATAGCTTTTGCCTCTCCAGTGTGTTTACTCCTTTTTGTTTTTAACAAAATCACTTTAATTCTGATCCAGATAAAAAATTAGGATATATTTTCTTTAGGAACCTTATGAATTATTCTTACTTCAATGTAACTATTAGTTTTTCCTTTGGATGAAAACTTTTTGTCAAGGGTTTATCCTGTCCTCTGATTGAATCATTTATTATATATAAGAGTTCATAAAATGGTTTCGCAGATATTCTGGTATAATTAAAAAACTTTTTGACATGCGAACTCAGTTTTTGATAAAAAAAAACGTTAATCATCCCCCTTTCTTGACGATACTTCACGATAGGGTGCACCCCAAATCTGTTATTTTTATTTTCTTTACACTTCATAGGAGGTACCATACAGTATTTTCTTGCCCCTCATTAATTGCTAGATTGACTGTACACACTCAATAGCCAGCAACTGCGACATGGACGCTCTGTTGGCCGCGCTCTCTTTTTTCCCACGGCCATGCCACCGGTGCGCGGGGGCTCTTAGAATTGCTGTGGAAAACAGATCGTTCCTAAATTTTCAAAAAATTTTAAACTATGGCTTCCTTAATTTCGCGTGTAATTTTGTTATCTTGACATTGTATTTGCGTGAAATATGACACAAAGTCAAGAGTATTCAATTATTTATTAAATAACTTTTAATAGAGGATGATTATATTGTGATGGCAATTATGAGGAATAGTTATTAAAATAGATCCACAATGAAACGAGTACCATATACAGTCAATGTACCGAGGAAGGTTTCTTCCTCACGATTATACACAGACATATATTGAAGAATGAGCCTTGACTGCAACCAGACTGCTCCCGGACCAATGTGGTCGCAGTCTCTTTGTTTGAGACACTGGTAGTGCAATCTGGCAGCCCATCGCGGTCGCCTTGAAGAAACTGGTCACATAACAAACTACTAAGTCCAGTCCGGTCACCAGTTGCAGCAGCGTCAAAGGAACCCTACCTTACTTTGCTCCAAAGGCTGGGGATCAGCACTGGTTGGATGAATAGTACTAAAGGTTTCCATACTGTTAATTCCCACGCGTCACGCCAATGATTGTTTTTTTTTATTAATTTCATGATTCTCTACCTCAATCATCTTATCAAAGTTCCCTAACCTTGCTAATGAAATAAGGTAGAAACTAGATAGAGAGAACCAACCCTAACACATCTGGAAGGGTTTCGAAACAATTTCAAAACTGACCACAATGGTGAAACTCCACTATGAACTTATTTTGAAAATGGGTTAAAGTAAATATTTTACTTTTAGCGCTGCGTCTTTCTACCGATTGGGTTATACGCTATTTACTTTTATTATTATTATTATTATTATTATTATTATTATTATTATTAGCACCACGTCTTACTACTCGCTCGGCTTATACGCCCTTACGCTAATGTGTAATGGTAGGGTGATTGTGAGATGAAATGGAGGACTTACAATTTAACGTGGAATCCGAACCACGGTGGAGGCCTGGCATTCCCCACATTCACAAGCTGTCTTGTCAGAGGTGAAGAAAGGGTTTGCTAATCAGATAAGTCCGTGCCGGGACCGAGGATTGAACCCCGGCCACCAGCACAGAAGTCTGACACCTTACCCCTAGACCGCCAGGTCACCGAGCGCTATTTACTAATTACACTAGTGAGCTATGGAAGAAGCTGGTTTGAATTTGAATAAGGAGTAGCCGCATTATCATGGAGAGAGAGTGGGGAACGATTTAGGAAAACCCATTCTCAGAACACCTTACAACGATAAAAACTCAATCTCCCCATCATCGGCAGTTTAGTATATTACGAGTGTAGTACATTAGATTATATGGCCACCAGAGTGAGTCAAAGTAAATCTGAAATATATTTGTATATTCAAGGCCAATTTTAAAATATCAAACTCAAAAAATTAGACTTTGGAAGTCTGGTTTTATGCCTTGTCAATTTTCCCAATCAGACCGTAACTATATATATGTGTATGTGTGGGGTTTTTCAGTATCTTATCCCAAATATAATAAAATTTCAAGTCCAAGATCAACGATAAGGTGAGTTAGCTGCAACAATTTCTGGTCAAGGCTGAATTTATTGTTTTTATTGAAATATTTTAAATAGTTTTCATTCCAAAGTTAATAAAGAATGTAAAGTTTATGTTTATTCTCTATTTTTTCAACACAATATCCATACTGATGATGTACGTACATATTTATATAGATATTTTAATATCTATATAAACTATGTTCATTTATCACTCACAAAAATTAAAAATAGACTCGCTATTTCTCAATGTAGAAAAATCATTCCTGTAAATATACTGCTGAAAGAAATTTGGTTATAGAGACTGGTACTTACACCGTCCATAAAACATAAAATGTTTAAAAAATGATTAAAACATTTCATTTGTTCCGTTAAATTTTCTCTTTGCATGGATTCTTAGGTATATTTTACTTCTTCCTCTAATATTATTTTTGTTACCCTTCATAAAAACGATTCGTTAATTTATTTTTAAAACTGTGAACTTTTTTTTAGTGNGGGGGGGGGGGGGATTCTCTACAAATAAAAACGTAGTCGCAGAGGCTTGGGGGTAGGGGTTTATTTGTAATGCAAATGTACGCTGACCAAGGGTGTGGAAGGCCTGACGTCACAACTGGTGCTTTATATGCAAGTTAAGGAGAAAGAAGGAGAGGGAGACTCTGTAGTGGAAATGGATAAAAGGGAAATTATGGTAATAAGGATATGAAGTTGGTACCTATACGGTTCAAAAACTTCTATGTTCGAACTAATAGGAATAAAATCATTCTCACATTAGTATTTAAATACAAATATATATATTTTTTTCAATCTTTTGGTTTAATTCATCATGAAATGGTTCGGAAGGGAGGAGGGGGGTCCATTTATTTTTTATTTCAAGTCAACGTATGCTCCTTTTTTAAAAAGTATATTAGAATTATAGTAGAAACCTTTCCATGTAATTTATTTTAAATAAAAACAAAGACCATGAATGCATACCACTATCACATACGTTTTTATACGGTCAGATTTTCATAGGAAGAGACTTTTAGAAAATCTAAATTAAATTTGCGGTCGAAATTAATAGTATTTTACTATTTATCTGGTTTTAATGATGTTCATATTTAATTTGATAGGGAGTAATAAATGACAACATTTTATCTTCTTTATTTTTATTTCCTTCTTCTTATTTGAGAGTAGCTTAGTATTTCATTACGACACGTTTCGGTGCTATAGATAGATGTTACACCATCTTCAGGTATTAATTATAATACATATGATATTCTTTTAAATATATATTATAAGAAACTTGGTGAAAATATAAGACCTCAAAATTTTCCCAAACTGTCTTATAATATGTATTTATCATAATACCATATTTATCATAAATAAAAACTGAAGATGGTGTAACATCAAAACTAACACCGAAATATGTTGTCATAGAAGAGTAAACTACTATCAAATAAGGAGAAGGGAATAAAATTAAAGAAGATACAATTTTTTAATCTAATTAGTGTTATTATAAAGGTATGGTTAATATCTATTAATATTGACATCTGCATATCGCATGACTTAATGTAGGAATACGTAAGAGATATTGTAGCTTTTACAACTGTTAGATAAGCCCCTTCCTAGGAAAATTAGATTATAATGTGCCATATGTGTTTATGAAACTACTTTTCCTTCATTTGTAATCTATCAATTACCTTATAGGTTATTGTGACAGTTTTATTGGTTGTATTCGGTGGAGAGTTATATTTTAGAAATATTGTTATTTATTAGTAACTACATTTTATATATTTACACTAAGTCATATACTTGTTTATGTTATTTAGGTCCCTAATTATATATAATTTAATTTACCAGCTTAGTATTTCTAATTATTATCTAAAAAAAACTATTTTTAGATAATATGATCACTTCAAAAAATTGTGTTAAACTGGCAATTAAAAATGTATTAAAAATAAATTATTTGATGATGTATTGGATAGAGTAGTAATATAAAATTTTATTTGGATATTAAAATTTCAATATTAAAATTTTGTATTTAAAATGTTAATACTTTCTTTTATTTAAGTGTTTCAATGTGTAAATATTATGTTTGTACTCAAAGAGGTTCGCGTTCATTTCAATAAAACTTCACGTTTCTACAATACAGCTAACGTTTCCTAAAATATAAATTTAAAAATATAAATATTAAAATTATTAGTTTATAGCTGTAATTATTTCCACACATATTAAGATAAGTATAATTCAAAGGAATGGAAAAATTCATCACTCCATTACTAATAATTTAAGAAATAAGTCAATTGGTTCCGAGCTGTATATCGATATAATCACTGAATTAACAGCAAGCTACTTCGTACTTCTATGAGACTTTGTTCCCAATACAAACTTTTGAATTAATACAAATAGGATAGTAGTAATTAAAAGTCAGACTCAGAATTTATTAGGTGCTAATTACTTTAACGTGCATTTAAAAAACAACAACTCATAAGCAATGAATTAAACTTATTAGAGTGTATATTTCAAGATATTGCTTGATGAAATATTTGTGAACACGTGTCACACTTTTTATTTATCACCCAAGAATCAATGTATAATTAATCTTTATTCCATGATAATGATAGTTTATGTCACTGATAGCCTTTACCATAAATAAAGATTTAAAATCATATTTTTAAATGAATAAACGATATAACCATAACTATTAATCTAAATACTCTAATTATTAATATATCATTGAAGCGTTGATTAAAAGGCCAGATTAAATTTAAACAGAAGTATTTTTTTATAATCTAACACTTAATTACGAAACTGGTATATCACCTGAATGATATCCCGTTTAGGAAATCAAAGCAAGGGACTGTGTGCATTTATGGATGACTTCCTTAATATTAAAAATTCTGCTATAAACTTGAACTCTAACTGCCATGGTCAGAATCAATTATGCTGTTGTTGAACTAACTTTACCATAAGTAATCATCACTTCACTATACTATAAAGCCACACGGCTGACTCACTCACCGACATTAATGTTTACCCACTTCCAGATTAGCTAGAAACTTAGAAATTTGGAAGACTTATAACTTATAGGCTGTAACCGACTGGAAAATTCCAAAAAGTTTAAATATTTTCATTTTAAAGCCCCGAAAAACCTTCAAAATGACGGAGAAACTTTAAAATCAGTGCGACCTTTCTTTTGAGGCCTCTTGTGGCTAAAAGGTAAGACCTATCAAAAAAGGATTGCGCCAGATCTATATTCTTTGATTTTAGTTAAATTTTGCAAATTTTCCACACATTTTTAATTTTCTGACACACTTATGGGACAGCTAGAATCATAAAATTGTAAAAATAAATCAACGTTCAAAACAACGCTGGAATTAGATAAGTTTACACTCACCGGGGTTTGGGGGTGGAGCCCACAGCGAGCAAAGCAAGTATATGATATAAGACCACATTGGATGGCCCATTCATTAGACTAATGACTTGACTATTTTATGACAATTTATGATTCATCATTAGCCCTGTGAAGATTTGAAGGTCCAAGAAAGAAACTATAGATTATGGTCCGGAGATGATTGGTGGACATATACCGTTTGAAATTGATACTAATGGTCGATCCCGGGTAGTAAAGAATAATTCCTCATAAATCTATATCAAAATGAATGACACAATGTGATGTTGAGATACTTCTCTCGTATACACAAAATGTTAGATTTATTACATCTTTCTTTAGAATTACGATACATTTATTTTATTGTAATTACTATTTTTATTTTGTAATAGTTCTGTTAAATAAAAGAAAGAAATTTATTAAATTAATACAATTTTATTTTTATTTTATTTAGTTAATTAGTTAGTATATAGAGTATTACAATTGAAGAGTGTAATGGGAGAGTTGTAGTAGTTCTTGAAACTCTAAATGTTACACGAAATTAATAGTTTTTCAAAACAAATATTTTTATATATTATTATGTTTATATATTTATAATAATTTTCTCAAATGAATTATGTTATCGTCCAAATTCTCTAAAGTCTTGAAAATTAAGACATATAAATGGGTATTGATACGGTTTTAGTTTAAATTTAACCCTGTCTTATTACAACTCCGGGCTATCTGTAGATCTTTAAACCGGCTTAAGGATGAGAAAGGTATAATTTAGAGATTATCTACCACTATTCGCGCGTAGAGCAGGTGGTAAGCCATTTAGGAGTAACGCACCTTTTGTACTCCCGCATGAGGGTAATCCTCTACCTCCCAATCGTCGAAAATCTAGTCTAGACTATCTTAACGCCTTCGTCCCCGTGATCATAGATACTGTTTAAAAATGCGCGCATGCACTATTACAGTAAAATATATACGTTCAAATATTATTCAAAGGTGCCCTAGCTAGCTCTTTATGTATTGTTTATAACCTTCATAGGTGGATATGCGTTATAAAAAGCAAGTTTATTGAGGGTTTTTTTTGTCGATGAGGGGTATGTCAGGGTTCAAATCCAGGCCAGCTTTATTATTTCTAATCTCCCTCCACCTAAACGTGGGTGCACTATCTCCACGCTCTTACATCCTTCTCTCTTCCCCATTAGCGTAACTAATATGTATGTGAGCCTTATTAGTATCCGCGTGCTCTAACTTGCCAATAGTGAGCTAGGATGGATTGCCATTGACAGGGAGGTCAGGTTATGAATCTCGGTTGGGTGTACTAAGGGTATGTTATCTCTACAGGGTTTACTATTCCCCCTTCACGCATATGCAAGTATATTTTCTCTAAAATTATATATTCCCTACACTTATTTGATAAGCGTAAATTAATGTACGTTTATAATACGAACACGTAATAAAACTAGGCGAAAAAATATTAATAATACTTTAAATTTTAAATCAGTTGTTTGGGAACTAAACTCATAACATTTGCTTTGCAAACACATTTTTTCAAAATGAAACAAATCAATCTTCTCATGTTCAAGGTCACTATTTTGTATATATTTTTTTGCTAGGGGGGCGTCTTTAATTACATAATTAGGGGCGATTGGGGGGGGGGT
>CABFVX010000157.1:375273-390563 GCA_902151425.1 Timema shepardi | reverse complement strand
GGGGGGGGGGGGTCGGTCGTTAGAACAGTCATAACCAGAATAACTCGCATTCCACGTGATCATCGCAGCTCCAGACAATTATTTCAAATGTTCGTATTAATGAGAACGTACGTAGTTCTCGTGATGTTAACTCAACTTCCTTGGAATGTTCTGATAGAGAATGGGGGGGTTCTAGGTAGGGGGGGTTGTATTGGGGTTCAGGGGGAGATATAAGAGAAAGGAGAAGTCAAGCTCAATTCAAACTGCAGGGCGCGCATTAGTGGTTGGGCGTTCAAGAGTTCTGTCTCCAATTAAAACAGAATTATTAGAATTTGAAAAAAATACTGCTCATATTTAGAATTATACTTTCCCAATTTTATCGCCAACGAAAACAATTGTTTGAAAAATGTTAAATTAAGATTTTATTTTTGCATTGCGTCTACTATCTGTCCATGCTATACTCATGTAAGATAATTACTCTATTGGGGTAGGGATGAGGAAGGAAATTCTAGAGGTATTCTACTCGAATTTATGTGGAAGGAGATTAGGAAACCATTTGGAAAAAACTACCCTAAATAGACTCAACCTGGATTTTAACCCTGATATTCTCTTAAGCAGTCCCCTCTAACACTAAAGTGACGCCTTAGAGCTTAGACCATTCAGCTTCTGAAGTGGGTAAAAATTGTTTCATTGTTATAAATTTGCTGAAAAAATAAGTGCGGCCTCATTAAATATTAAAATCAAGATTGGTAAAATAAAAATTTACCATCAAGGTTTGGATGTGTGTGTGTGATTATATTTATGGCAAAATAAACATATAATAATAGCCAAGCTACTAAAACTATTATTACAATTGCTATAAAGGATGTATAAATAAACTTTCATTAATAACCTAAGAACAAAAAATTGCTGTATCACTTAATTTGTTAGGCTCACTAGTAGTACACTTTCTTTAATATCTAGAGTATTAAATAATGCTGTATCAATTGTTTGCGTGGACCTTTTTATACCCTTTCATTAAGAGCAATGGGATACTAAACTATGCACAAGAAAAAACTTGGCTTCATCAATCTAGCCTTATGACTACTTTTTTTCTTTAAATTTTACTTTCCGTAGTGTTTGAGGAAAAGCTATTTCACACTCGAAGTAAGCTGTGAAAATAGGAACTTGTAGTTCTGACAAAACGTAAGCAGTAAGTAATCCGCTTCAATTTTTTTTTTTTTTTACCTTGGAGAAGGGTGGAGTATAAAAAAAAATGATATGCTACCGAAGCGCGGAAAGTTGTTGGTAAGTGCAGTGTAGTGTACCGGGTGACTGAGCATGATGGATGGAATAAAGAAAAAAGGCTAGAGCCCACCCAAGTCATCGTTCTGGCCTCAGTGGTTTTGTGCGATGGGCGTATGTATTTATACTTATGTGGGATGGATGGTAAGGGCTTTTTCCCCCCCCCGCTTTTCATTTCTGTTTCAGAAAGGAAGCGAATGGGGAAAATATTGTTAACATAAATACTAGTAATAATAATAATTAACATTGAAATGACAGCAAGCTAAAGATGCTCCCAAACCAATATCTCGATATTCAAACCCACGCAAGTGTGTCTACAGTATTTCTATATATGACGAAAATAATAATGTAAGTAAACAAGATATGATAAGAATATTATTATTATTAGCACCACGTCTTACTACCCGTTCGGGTTGTACGCACTTACGCTAATGTGTAATGGTAGGGTGATTGTGAGATGAAATGGAGGACCTAGAGTTTACGTGGAATCCGAACCACGGTGGAGGCCTGGCATTCCCCACATTCACAAGATGTCTTGTCAGAGGTGAAAGAAGGGTTTGGTAATCAGATAAATCTGTGCCGGGACCGAGGATTGAACCCCGGACCCCCAGCACAGAAGTCCAACAACTTACCCCTAGACCACCAGGTCACCTATGATAAGAATAAATAGGTAGGATTTAATACTTATTGAATGTACACGAATATTAATTTTACAAAAGTAGAAAGAATATCATACATTTGAAACTTTTAACATATCAAATAGAAAAGTTTATGGCACATCTAAAATTAAATAAAACACATTAAAAAATAAACACAAAAGTAATGTATGAGGTTTAGAATAAAGGGAAACTTTTTAATATAAATATGAAAAGATTAAACCAAGAAATTATATAACAAGGGAATGCAACTTATAAATAGGCCTATATTAAAATGAATTTTTCTTTATAATAAAGTATAAGTCCATGCGAACCAATAAAATGTGTCAGATAAAAAGTTATTAGTAATATAACCAACCACCTTAAATTACAATCCATTTACAATGTAAAAAGCTCTATGCAATTTTGCAACCTAATAAAATATAAATTATTTACTTGGTCTGACTAAAATGTTATTAAAATATCTTAATTACTCGTGTTTGTAACATAATGTATGTTTAACTATTATTTTTATTTTTATTTCAGGTAAGAAATTACACCTTCATGCTAAGTCGTAGATTAAGGTAAGATTTTACAAATATTTGATATTGAATTTTAAGGTGTGAGAAAACGGAGATTAATTATTCATATAAAATAATAAAATTCTATGTCATAATTAATAATATTGTGTATTTAATTTTTGTTTAGTATAGGTTTTGTAGTAAACATAAATTTCATTATCTATCCAAAAATATTTGAAAACTTATTAAATGTAACGTGAACCGCTGTATTAATATCTTTATTTTAAAAACATGCAAGTTTCCTTGGAGATTTCTCTCTATCTTATTCCCTTGTTTTCTTTCTTTCTCATGTTCGTAGTAATATCTCACTAGGCCCTAAGGCCAAGCCTCAGATTTAAATTGTAACTTGAGGACGCGTAAAAAGTAATAAGACGTAAATTTAACCAGCCAAAACAGGGGCGCCCGCATGAGAGAGCCAGTGGAGCAATAGCCCCCCTGAGATGTTGATAGTTTGAAACATTTTTCCTATGTTGTATCTTATTTTCAAGAAACAAGGATTGTCCTTAGAAAGCGTATTTTGACGCTTCAATATAATCAATTCTCCCCACCCCCCTCCAATCCATACCCCCACCCCCCAAACCGCCGGTTTTTCCTCCCTGGAGAAAATTCATGTGGGTGCCTTTGAGCCAAAACCCTCTCCTTTTGGGGGATGGCTGGGTGGTAAAATAAGAACACTACCGGAGTAGATTAGACTGATTCGATCCCAGGCTGGCCTTAAGATAAATATGTTTATAAGGATTATTTATACAAAACAATTATTTAAAATCTGGCCACAAAAGTATAGTAGGCCTACGCATAATTTGGTGTTCCCGTCCTAGGTAAACATAATTTGCAAGTCTTTTGTGCCAGCCATCCCTTACAGCAGGGGTTTCTAACCTTTTTATGAAAAAGATTAGATTTTGTGTTTCAATATGTTCCCCAAACCCAAACTGTCTAAATAATTATCATAATCATCATCACTAGTTCTATTAGGTAAATGAATTACTTAAAAATGTATCAATAGATGGGTTTCACTCTGAATATGGATATCAAAAAATAAAACAATAATAATTGGTAAATAAATTATGTTTGACAGTAATTAAAATTAAAAGCACAGATATATAGTCAAATGAATGGACTATATTAATAAAAATATATTAAAACCAAGAACAATTCATTGTTGAAGTCATAAATACCAAAATTTTCCTCAATACTATAAAAGTAAATAGTCAAAACTTGAGTAAAATGTTTATAAAGTTTAGAAATGTATAAAAAAACATGGAACATTTTAAAAAACAAAAATTATCCTTTAAAGGTTTATGAAAATTTGAGAAATAAATAAATAAAATATCACTCTCAGTTATTTTGTCCACTATGTCTTAATATACATTTCGTTGATGGGAGATATTTTTGGTAATCCATGCAACAATCACCTGGCTTGAAAAAAAAAAGGAGTGGGGTGATTAGTACGAGTTATAAAACACAAGTTGTTTCACGACATTCCATTTTGTCTTACATAACTTTTTAAAATTCATAAACATTTTAGTCAAATTTTGATTATTTACTTTACAATATTTACAACCTTTTGTTTATGATTTCAACTGTTAATTTGTTATTCTTTTTAATATATATTTATTAATCTGGTTCAATAAGTTTAATTATTGTTAGACTTCATATATTGAAAAGTGTCTCAAGATAATAACAAATATGTTTTATAAAATTACTCAATGGCCAGGTATCAACATAGGTATAATTCTCATGGGAATATATTTATCAGAGACTATTTATTATTTAGTCGAATGAGGAAACTAGTGATTAAATATCTCAAATATACAATATTAACAAGCTCTACTTACCCTAGCAACACTCCACGATAAGCTACTGGGTAACTTCTACTTTATCGACCAAATAGCTCTGGTCCCCTTTAAACACTTTCCCTCAACATTAAGGCTAGCTAACCACGTGAGCCAAGACAAGGAAAGGTTGACACGAAAGGGTTGGTGTCAGATGATGAAGTTTGCGCTCTCTCGACGTCACCCTTGTCCTCCGCAACCCTGTACTAATTTGGAGACCATCTTGTAGCTGTCTTGTTTCACCTGAGAAGACACCCCTCACCCCAACCCCACGCTTTACACTCCCCCTTTACCTTTTACCACTACCCGACGACTAACCACTCCCTAAATCACACGTCGCACTCATCACTTGACACTTGCATTATTGTCTCACGTCTTCTTGTTTTGTTTTTGTTTTTTTA
The DNA here is from genome assembly GCA_902151425.1 of Timema shepardi. NCBI lineage: Eukaryota > Metazoa > Arthropoda > Insecta > Phasmatodea > Timematidae > Timema > Timema shepardi. The sequence goes on along the minus strand of CABFVX010000157.1, from coordinate 385,851 downwards.
TATCACCATGTATTACCATCTGTTCAAGCAATACGCATATATTATAATTACTCTAAGGGAATAGGGATGAGGAAGGAAGCATTTTAGAGGTAGTCTATCCACATTTTCATGGAAGTAGAGGGGTAAATAATTTAGGGGGAAAACCTCTTTACACTCGATCAGGATTCTAACTCCGATATCCCCGTCATCAGTAGGCCAGTCTAACACAAGAGCAACGCCTTAGACTATTCGGCCTTATAGCGTATAGCCCGAATGGGTAGTAAGAAGCAGTGCTAAAAATATACGGTCTTCATGGGGTGGAGTTTTTAGTTCCTAATGTTGCACTCAATTATGTATTCCTACTGTATAACTGTATGTGAAAAATAATATTCGTATTTACTCAAAGGTTTTTCCCATGAAAATTGTTCCTTACAAATATTCATAACTATAATATAGTTTTTTATAAATATTCACATTTATTTCATTACTATATTTCATCTAAATTTGTGTGAATTTGTATAAATATGTTAAAATTACATCTGTATATGAACATTTAATTGTACATTTGGGACTAGCGTGCACATATTGTACAGCTAGCCATCCAGGTTCGTCAAACACATTGACTAATATTGACTAGTATATTTTGTGTTATTTACATTAATTAAACATTTTGTGGAGCTATATTGATATTTACAAAAGCACGGTTTAATAAAAACAATATTTTTATTTGTGTTGCGTACTGTATAGTTAATATTGGCATAATTATAATACAGATTAATTAGTTTTGGAATTTGAAATATTACAGATTTAAATATATTTTAATTTACTATCTAGCTAAGCTTATCCATGCCGGTTTCACAAAGACAGATAGTTAAATCGTAGCTACGAGTTAAAATAATAATAAATGACTATATTAAATATCTCAGTGTTTTAATTAAATTTTTTTTTAATCGCTTGCAATTTTAATCAGTAGTACAGTATATACAAAACCATTTTTATAGTAATAATATTTTATTTAAAGATCGCTCCATTTTTGTGCAGCACATTAACTCTTAAATTCACCTCAATGCAGATGCGGCTTATACAAATTAGTATAGACACAAACTTTTCCTTAAACGAATATATCAGGTAATTGTATTAACTGATTACAATGAAAAAGATGAAAAACTTTTAAAAGATAACTAAATATATACCTTTTTTTAGTGATTAAAATAAGTGAAAATAATTGCTTAAAATATCACCCAATTGGCAATAAAACAGATAAGTTATATTCTATTCTATTGGTTTTATTAGAAAAATGATATAACTGGTTAATAATATAGATAAATTATATCTATATTTAATTTATTCTTTACAAATAAGTTTTAATTTGAAAGGTGTCTTAACTCAACCGTAAGTTTATCCTTAATCGAATTAATATGATGAACCATAATTGTTGGTATTTTCAAGTTGTGATTTTATAGGAAAATAAAAATTAATTTATTATATAGACTACACATATGCATATGAAATTGAAATTGTTTTTTTTAGCACAGCGTCTTACTATACATTTGGGTTAAACGCTTGTGTATGAATTACGTTAGTGGGTTATGGAAGAGGAAGATTGAATTTAGAGAAATTATACCCACATTTGCGTAGGAGGAGAGAGAGAGAGGGAAACTATTTAGGAAAAACAGCCCTCAATAAACCCGACTAGGGTTGAAACACGATCAGCAGTCTAGGCTATTGCGATGGTAGCACCTTAGACCATGTGGCCACTGAAGGTGGAGGGGGGGAAATTAATTTTAATGGGAGTGAAGTTAAAATTTATAAAATAAAACAAATACAGATTTTTAGAACTAATAATTGTTCACGGAAACCGAGTAAATAACCAAGGCGGTTTGACTAAACATATTTTCAAAGGTGTGTATTATTTTCGTACGAGTTTGTCTTACTATTTAAATGTTCAAATCACTAGAAATAAAACTGAAAGTTTTGTAAAAAAAATTATTATTTTATAAGCTACAAATTGATTCCAACATTAATTATATTATTCAAATCTAATTTCCAATAATCACAAGACGCCATTTAACTAGCCATCACTGATAATAATGATAATAATAATGTTACTATTAGCACCGCGTCCTGCTACCCATTCGGGATATACGCAGGCTGATTGTGAGATGAAATAGAGGACCTAAAGTTTAACGTGGGATCCAAACAATGTTGGATACCTGGCATTCCTCACATTCACAAGTTGTGTTTAATACACGCCTTGTCAGAGGTAAAGAAAGGGTTTGGCAATCAGATAAATCTGTACCGGGACTGAGGATTGAACCCTGGACCTCCAGCACAGAAGTCCAACACCTTACCCTTAAACCACTAGGTCACTAATAATAATAATAATAATAATAACACAAATATAAATTTGAAGTAATTAATAACTAAAACAAAACGCCGTCAGAATACGCAATGCTACATTTGCAACACGCTTGTATTGCGGGTCATCTATCAGAGAAACTTCACGGCGTTCCCAAGAACATCGTCCATACTAAATAAACTAAAGGTAAGATACTGGCGTGAAGAATATTTTATAAAATACAAATATATTATATTTGCAGTAAACATTGATAGCACTTTACTATTCTATTTGTATTGATTGTATGGATCAAAATTGTCAGCTGAAGATCACATGACTTGACTTGTTGTATGAATATATTAATATGGTTTTAGTAACCTTTTAAATAACATAAAAGTTATTCTTATATGAACCAGAATGTACCAAATTGCTAACATAATTCAAACCAAAATATTATTTAAAAAAAAAGAACATATAAATTATAACTAAACGATTTTGTAATTTATTAGAATTGATTTCACGCTAAAAAACAAAACAACCCCAACAGTCTCCTCCTAGCTTCGTATTTGTCCATTGACTGAGAGTAACAAACCTCTATCTCGAGTGTCGTGGAGGAAGGGAACTCTAGCACTCTTCCTCTCCAGAATCAATTTATTGCGGCCTGCTGTCGACTCTCAAGTTTATTTACGCCAACCTTTCCTTCCCAGCACACGACCTTACCCCCATACTCCCTCCTTCTCCCCCCCCCCCACCCCACACTTTTCTCTTTAATTGAAAGATTGAGTACAACAATGGCCGACTCATGCATTTTCATCAAAACACTTGTTCACACTTTACATTAATTTTCTCATAACTCTATCGAAAACCTCTACGTTGAGGAACTGCCAAAGGACGTTTTACGTCAAAACAAGAAGTAGCTGTACTCTTCAAAAATAAACACAAATCCTTTTTTTTTTTTCAATCCGCATATCTTACCTACCTTGTAGGTAAAGTAAATAATTATTCTAAGAGTTTAGGTATGAGGAAAGAAGCATTTTAGAAGTAATATTGCCTCGTTTGCGTGGAAGGAGAGTGGGAAACATTTAGGAAAATAACATTCTCAGTTGACCTGGCGGGGATTCAAACCATGGTCTCCCCGTCATCAGAGAGCCAGTCTAGCATAAGAGTAACGCCTTAGACTATTCGGCCACTGAAGCGGATCACAAATACTTTTTAATTCTCTTGAGTAAATTATTTATTTATTTATTAGCACCGCTTCTTACTAACCGTTCAGGTTATATACCTGTGTACTAATTACACTAATGGTTTAGGTATTATTAAGGTGTATTTTAATGAAGTGCGCCCACATTTGCGTGGAAGGAGAATGGAAACCAAATTAAGAAAACCACCCTTGATGCACTAAACCGGGATCGAACTCCGGATCTTCCCATCCATGACAGTTTAGTACAACACGAGAGTAGCGCTTTGGACGGGGATTTTTTTCTGAATAGTTTTCCCATCTCTCTTTCCACCATTCTGGTTATAATTCCTCCAAAATTTATTTTCTCTTTACTACCCCTTTAGTGTAAATCTGCCCATATCCTATAAGGGTAAAATGTTACCATCCAGATGGTAGGAAGTATTTCACAACAATACATATATTAATTTCGAAGCTATAGCAAAATCACACATTTTAATTGAAGACAACAAACTCAATGCTAAACAACCAAGTATAATGCCATAAATGTCAGTAGTACATTATATATAAATAAACTCATTTATACCCTATTTTAGGTTAAACGAGCTACTTTATAGAATTTGATCCGACAACTCTGATTTTTTCAACTCTAATAAAAACCCATTACTGTTGAAATTGTGTCGTGGTGATGGTTGATCGAGACAGGCCTTTATGTAGCTGCAAAAATGGGAATAATTGAACTCTTTTGGGGTGTATGCCTATAAGTAGTTAAAACTAAATATTAAGAATTACCTTTTACCTTGGTTGAGATCGGTTTTTTTCATGTTTAAGGCATACCTATTAGATACTCTCGATTAAACATTGGTGGGATAAATATAATTTGTTACGTGGTACGGAATCAAGAAATACGTGAAGGTTTCAGAGTCCTTAATAAATTACGTTTCATTAGAGTAATAACGTGTTACAAACACCCATAAAGTACATGTAATAAGCCCATGTTAGAGCCATACTAAACGAGTGGCTGCCATCTTTTGGCGAAGATAGGGCCAACCTATGTGGATTTAGGGTGTAATGTGGTATGACTAACTAACCCTTCGGTCGTTAATCTCAGTTTTCTAAACAAGTGTTGCTACTTTTTCATTCAAGTAGCTCCTCATTTGTACTAACGAGGCTGAGTTGACCTCGTTCTAGAGCCGGAAATCGAAGCCGGGACCACTGGATCTGGTGTCCCAACTGTTCGGAAATTGTTCTTTCCAATTATAAATAAAAACATATTTAGAGTTCATTTCATTGTTTATAAATGTATAATGCATGTTTAAAACAAATTTGATTTAAAATGTTTGTGTAATGACTTCCAAAACTTTTAAACACATATTATGGTAAATGTTGTTCATTTAAATGCGAATTAACTTCAACAACGTTCCAATAACAAAACCTTTCCCCAGTTTAGGTAATGTATTCCCTCATTGGTTTGTTAGGTAATACAGACTTCGCAGTAATGTTTATATTCGTTGAATTATAACATTAATGAAGTAATAATTGAGCTTTTATGATATTTTTAACAAAAAAGATATTTATTTTTACAAATATACAATCTTACACATCAGGTTTTCCATGGGGATGTAAAAATGAATGATTTTACATATGTACACTTTCCACACGGCAGAAAAATTGAGAATTCACTAGAAAAATCGTGTTTTCTTTGGAAGCTACTTTATTTTTTAGGCCATCCTGGCATCCTAATCTGTCCCTTTGTCAAAATATGTTCAGCCAGTTTCTTTTTATTTAAATTACTGGAAATGGACTTATCAAATTATATATGTTATTGACATGCAATTCGTCAGGGGTTTTAAATTATTCCCGAGATGTGTTTGATTTTCTTTTATGTTTCATTGTAGCAAGATATTGAGCTCACTGGTCTTGATGTTGTATTATTTTTGTATTAAGGTGTGCAAGCGGATTAAAGCCACGCGATTACTATGTATCGTACGTACATGACTGTTTGGATTTTCATAATGAACGTTTTTTGACAGCATATTAATTAGCAGATCATTATGTGGTTGATGATACCTTTGGTTTCACGGAAAACTTTTTCGCCAAGATAATGTTTTGCCCTTGGCCCTGCCGAGTGCAAGTCTAAACCCTATTTTGTGGGGTGATGGGCGAGAGGGTGAAAGGCGTGGCGTGGCTTCACAATTGAACAAAGTATCCTTCCGCGCCAACAAGAACAGATGGATCGCGGAAACCGTAGATGGCGCTAGCTACCAGACAGATCTTGCGGAAAAATAATACCTTTGGAAATCAGTTTTCTCGAGAATTAGTGAAATTTTTATGGTAATAATTTCAATGCTCCTTCAAAGATATTGGTTTAATGTTTATTAATTATTATATTTTCTTATTTTTTGTTATGAAGCCGGCAGTTTTCTATTGAAAGATGTCAATTTTATCAATATTTGATTACTGTTAAAATTTTAAAGGAGGTATTCATATAAAAAGTATAGCTTATTCAACATGCTTCTATTCTTTCTTAATCAAACCGTTCCCGAAAAGAAAATTATAAAACGATAGAAATTCTTGACGATAACTGTTTGTTCCCATAGCTCTGAATTTCCACGCCAAATGAAAAGGGTAAATCGCCTTAATACAAACTAAGATATATAGGGTATACCTATATATAAATATATGTATTTATATGTGCATACTTCCAAAAAATAATCTCATTTCTTATTTCCAAATAGAATTGACTTTTCTTTACGTGCATCAATATAGTCCACACGGAAGTTGGTCTTGTAAACGCCACTTAAATTGTTCTACCTCGTAGCACTTAATATAACTCTTTATACATCCCGTCTCTCGAGGCTTCTCTCAATAACTCTTCTTATTTCATTTCCATAACCCATTTTCCCTCGCCCTACCGCTCGTGTGGGATTGTTCTTGCGCGTTATTAAATCGCTCTGGTTGAGCCAGACTCTGTCTGTCGGTGATGGCTTTGGACCTTTTCTTTCCAGGAATCTTTCTACTTCGTTCCAAACCCTATTTTACACCTCCCTCTTGACATCTTGTTAGTACTTTCATTAAACCCCTGCTGTGAAAACGTTTCGTTAAATGAAACTCTCGTAGTATCTACCCGGGCGATTCCGTATGTTTTTGACGTTTGAACAAAAATGCACTTGAGATATTACTCAATTTGGATATGTCGTCCAAAATCAATACCTTGAAATATTAACGAATTTAACCTTGTAAAAAACTATAGAAAATTGTTTACCTTGGTTTTGCCTTATAAAGCTGTAGGAAAGAGTATATTTTAATAAACAATTCTTAAAAAGTGATTGGTTCTTAGTAATAAAAATAATAATAATGTCGTGTCTGGGCTACATCAATTTGTGGCTCATTTTTCGGAAAGGTTATCCGGTACTAATGCACCGTTTCCAGGTGATGTCCGGATATACTAATCATACAGGATGTTTCGGTCGCTCTCGGCCCCTGAGTTTCTTTTATAACTTTCAAACTAATTGACGTAATTGGTGTATGAGAAGCACTTGGGGGCTAAGAGCGGGCGAAACTTCCTGTACATATTTTTCATGGAGGCTCTTTCCATGCCCCAATGAGGTGAGAGGACGATGGTGGTTAATATGAGGGTCTGGAGACGCTGAAGATCGTGACTTAACTTAGGCTTGATTAACAAAACCCTCGTTACCACGGGACTTACTACCCTTTAGATAAAAAAAAATCCCCCAGTACCAGCGTAGAGTCAAATTCAGGACCTCTAGATAAGCATCCGGGGGCTCTTATTACTTACCACGGGACCGGTTTAGTAATAATATATTATAAAGGCTTTTTATGAATAAGTATGCTATTTAAATTTTGACTCACAGCATGCTATTATGATATTCTTAGCTTTTAGGGGGTCAAAATTATCAAATTGGACCCCCTAAAATGTAACCAATATATTTATGACACTTTCAACTGTAATATATACTCAAATAAAGTTAATAACATTAAATAGTCACCATAAAGGTGATTTGCAAAAATATAGAAAATGAAAAATCGTTATATGTGTCTGAAAACTCCTGTCACGTTCAGAAAAGTAACTTTTTTGACAGTTTGAAAATTTACTAAATATAAAATAATTAATCAAAAAGCAAAACATTTTGATTTCTTATAAAACGTAATAAACTAAAAACAGAAAACAAGTTTGAGGTATTTTCTTTTATCTTACAATTACAAAGTACTCATTTGGTTATTTATTAATTATATTAATTAAGTCTAATACCGTAGTTGGGTGCCTTTCTCTCCCTTATCACTATGTATGTAGAGTGTTTTTAAAGGGTGCCTAACCAGCTATGGTATTAAAATTTGATGTTCTGTAACTATTCACACTTTCCATGTATACCTATAGCTAATAAATACCCGAGTGAGTACCTACACGTCTTAAGCTAAAAGAAAATACCTCAAACTAATTTTTTATTTCTAGGTTATTTCTTTTTTCAATGATCGGTTTTTTGTTTTTAAATTCGTTATTTCAGATCTGTATATGTTATTTAATATTTATACGCTGTATACTGCTACTTATGTATGTGATATATATGTGTATATATTTGTTAAAAATAACTAATTAATTGTTCTTATATCTTTTTACCCCAAGTTTTATTACCTGTCCAGGTTATATGCATACACTATGATAGTTACTCTATTGGGTAGGGTATAGGAAGGAAGCATTTTAGAGGTAATTTGACCGCATTTGTATAGAAGCAGAGTGGGAAACTATTTAGAAAAAAACACCCTCTGTAGGCCCTACGAGTATTTTAACCCCAAAATCCCCGTCATCTGCATCTCAGTATAACATGAAAGTGATGCCTTAGACCACTCGACCACTGAAGTGGGCGATTTAAAATAAAGTATTAAGTCTTGTAAAGATCATGTATGGACCACGGCCCACGATTCAGCTAAGGGAAGGTTGGACATGCCTGATCTATATGTTCGAATATAGGTTGGGTCTACTACGGATAGCTTACAATGTGTCGTTTTTAACTGTGGTCCTATGATACACACTCCATGATAATCAGAGTTCATTTATTCTTAAAATACCCTCCTCATCTCTACCCCCTAGAGTTAGCCATTAGAAAGTGTGAAAAAGTGCGAACAAAAATGTTTACATCACTTAGACCCAATCAAGACTCGAACCATTGAAGGGATAATCCTCCAACGATCCCGTCCACAGGCGAAGTTCTGCGCCAAACCTTCCAGCGTGGAAGGCGGTATATCGGGTCAGGTGAGTTACAACGATCTGGCAAATAAATGAGTGCCAAGCAAGCGATTTTGATACCCCCTTTGGTGTTCTAGCCCATTTATTTTGTTGTAAATTGTTCGAAATACCCCCGAGTTTGTATTTTGTTGTGTGAATATATAACTGCCGCACAGTACTTTCCTTAGGGGAGAGGGACTGGTTGTTTTTTCAAACAATGAAAAATCAATATTACTTGCTGGGCAAACTCTGACCATTTGTGCACGATATTCAAGATTTCGAAGCCCTTTTTTTAAAAAAGTATCTAACTGCAAAAGTAATATTGCATTATTACGAAGGGTTGGGGAAACCTTTTCCTCGGAAAAAGAAATATAAGTGTTTTGTTAATCATAAGAAACAATAATATATAATACTAAACAAAATTATTCAAGCGATTTTTCGAATTTTTTTTTTTTTAATTTTTTAAAACTATATTTAATTTAATGGCTGAAATATAAAAATAAATGTGACGGTGCACCGCAAAGAATTTATCTCGCTTTTATTTTAAAATAATACATTTACAAAAAAAACTAGTAAGATGTGTGAAACGAAACATTAGTTATATACATCGTTGTAGAAAGACTAACCAAAGATCAAAAATACACCTTTACGTACTTTGTGGCATTAGGAACTAGGAGCAGTGTTACAGAAAAATAGAGAGAAGAGAAACATCTTTGTTCATCAGAGAGCATAAGAAGAAAATTCATTTTCAAGACCTGGATTAAAAAGTTTATATATTTGCTTATAGCTCAACAATTATTTGTTTTATAAAAATATATTTCAAATAAAAGATTTGTACCTTTAATAGTACTACAACTTTGCAACGATAATATATTTCGTATATCATATAGTTGTGGAGACATGATGAAAATTGGAAACGTTCCCTTATGTGAAGTACCCTTCATGTCATTTTCATAAGAAAATGAGAATTTCCATCTGGTTTATAGTGATAAACAGTGTCTAGATATAAAATATAATCAAAATAGTTATAACGAATTTTGAGAAAATCTATTTTTTTTCTCTTCTTGCCCTTTAGCAAACTAACCTTAAATTTAAGGTTAAAAATCTAAATCCAAAAATCCTTTGGGGGGACCTAATGGAAACCCCGGATACCAAGTTTTTGCCCAATTGGTAAAATAGTTTCGCCTCTAGTCCGAGGTACAAACGGACAGACAGACAAAAAATATTGCAAAAACAACTTTTCCTATTTCAGGGCGTCGTAAAACGTCGATTATTATCAACATCTTGAGCTTGATTTTTTTGACGATCACAATCGAGGTTTGGAGAGAAAGTAAAAAAAACTGCCCTGAGGTATGACCTTATAACATCTAAATATTATATTTTAAATAAATTCATCAAATAGTTTCGGCTGTAGCCACAGGGTGAGACAAAAATGCAAGACCCACTTTTTTGTGTCAAAAGGAACATAAAACGTAGATATTCATCATTAGCTGGGGGTAAAAAATTTTAACGATCACACTACTTTCTCAAGAATAAGTAATCTAAAAATGACGATTGAGCTGTACACAAGAATCATACTCATTATTATTATTAGCACCGCGTCTTACTACCCGTTCGGGTTATACGCTCTTACGCTAATGTGTAATGGTAAGGTGATTGTGAGATGAAATGGAGGACCTACAGTTTAACGTGGAATCCAAACCACGGTGGAGGCCTGGCATTCCTCACATTCACAAGAGGTCTTGTCAGAGGTGAAGGAAGGGTTTGGTAATCAAATAAATCTTTTCCGGGACCGAGGATCGAACCCCGGCCGCCAGCATAGAAGTCTGACACCTTACC
>CABFVX010000157.1:361047-374776 GCA_902151425.1 Timema shepardi | reverse complement strand
ACCCTTCCTTCACCTCTGACAAGACATCTTGTGAATGTGGGGAATGCCAGGCCTCCACCGTAATTCGGATTCCACGTTAAACTGTAGGTCCTCCATTTCATCTCACAATCACCCTACCATTACACATTAGCGTAAGTTCGTATAACCCGAACGGGTAGTAAGACGCGGTGCTAATAATAATAATAATAATAATAATAATACAGTTCTGCTAGCGCGTGAATTTCTGCTCTTTTAATTTAGCACCGCGCCTTACTACCCGTTCGAGCTATACGCTTTAAGTACTAATTACTCTAATGGATTAGGAATTGGGACGGTTGAATTAGAGGAAGTGAAACTGCATTTGCGTGGAGGGAGAGTGGAAAACCATTTAGGAAAAAAACCTCAGTTCACCCGACCGAGATTCAAAACTCGATCTCCCCGTCCTCAGCAGTCAAGCTCAACCCGACAAACGCGTTAGCCAACTACGCCACCGAGGCGGGTTAAAATTCGTTATTGATTCCTTGAAACTGTCGTTTTAATATTATAATATGCATATAATTACAAACTTTATTCTGTAGAATCTTACAATTCTCATCCAAAAAGGTTGGAAAAATATTTTTTTTTATTTACTTTACAGATGAAATATTTCGTATTTTTATTCCATAAATTATTTTATGCCATTATAAACTTGAAACTTTATAGTATTTTTGTATTTATTGTAACATTATTACGTCCTGTAGGATTCTTCCTGTAAAGATTTAGATTAAAAATATTCCATGAAAGGATATGTATATCCAAAATGGCAAACAAGAAAAAGGTAATTTTAAAAAAGAAATTCAATGTTCTCAAGGCGTAAATAGTATCGTGATTGTGTAAATATGTCAGAGGAATAGGGTAAGGATTATCAGAAGATAAACAAAAGGCCTCGCAGAGTGACATTGCAGTCTATATGTGATTGCGCTTAGACTGCTTTGGTGAGTTAATAGCTACGAAATCATCAAGCAAGCAACGCCGTTAACTCAAACTCCCTTCCATCCCACTTTAAACACACAATCTTTCACACGAAAACTCGTTAAAAGATGTTTACCACTAAGCGCTGAGCTATGATTATATATTTAAAAAAAAAGAGAATCAACAATCATCAACTAAAGCGACATCGGTTTAAACTTGTTACTTCGATTGTAATTTGCACGACAGGGTAAAATGGTAGGACGCGCTATTTTAGGGGATCATAAAAATCGATGCGCGTGTCCGAGCAATTTGGTAGTCACCACACGCGCAGAACGTATAGAAGGTTTGGGGAGAGGAGAAATATGGTACGTATCCTATTATCCGAGTATGTAGACTGGTGAGGGTCCACTCCCCTCCACCACACTCCTCCAAAACCCTCCAACCTCTTCCTCAAGCGCAAAGGCCCGCCGGGTAGACAGACTCTCGATTTTAGGTTCTTCAGTATCGCGTTTCATTTGCTTCGGAGATAGCGACCGGCTTTAGATCCGTGACATGCATATTATGGCCCACCCAACCCATCTGAAACATTCTCCCCCAACCCTTGCCACCCCCCAACTGCCCTTTCTCTCCTCATCTCTTCCCCATCGCCGCGCCCAAATCCCTCGCATGCCCTGGTTTGTTGTAGCTAAGCTAACTTGGCAACAGGTACTCACGGAATATTTCAAGAAACTCTAAATAGTACTGAAGCTTTTTATTATATGTGTGTGTGCGTGCGTGCGTGCGTGTGCGTGTGTGTGTGTGTGTGCGTGTGTGTGAGAGAGAATGAATATCCACTTGAGTGACTGATTGGTTTAAGATCTCACTCTCGTGTTAGATTGTCCTGCTAAAGATGGGGAGATTGGTGTTCGAGACCAGGTCTGATCCACCCTAAATAGTTTCCCACTCTCACTCCATGAAAATTCGGGTAGATTAACTCTAAGATGCCTACTTACTCATCCTCTATCTAATGAAAGTAAGTATGCATATTCTGAGATGATCTTTCCTATATATTTCAACTCTTTTGCCACACAAATGCGAGTACACTTAATCTAAGTTAGACCTTCCCTATACTTAGCCCGCTCGTCTAGTAAGCTGCACAACCCATACATTTGGAGGAAAATATATTTTCTACCAATAGTTGGTTCACGAAAACTTTGTTCTTTTCAAAATGAATTGTAAATTAATTCACCTCGCAAATGTGGTTTTTTACTTCCAATTTTACAATTATATTCAATGTACATAACTTGCCAAAATTGAAACATCTGCAAGGGGGATGCATACATAGAAAAGATTTGTATTACATTTTATAATGCAAGAAAAGACCAAACTTACTGTGAACGGACTATACACCATGTATTTTGAAAAGTCAACTGTAAAACCAGACCCGTAATTTGAGAATACATTAATTGGGATACTAGATGCAAGATAATGCTTGAACCAAATAACGTATTGAATTGAGTTTATATTTATTTTTAATTAGACATGAACTAGTTTTTAAACAATTATATTTTAAATTCATATATTTGTTAAATATTTAAAATGGTTTTAACTGGTCTCGATCCTACTGTTTTACTATGAAAACTTTTAAAAAAAAGCACTACGATGGAATGCCTGGTTTGATTTGTGTTAAACGGTGACCTGGTGGTCTAGGGGTAAAGTGTCGGACTTCTGTGCTGGGGGTCCGGGGCTCAATCCACGGTCCCGGCACAAATTTATTTAATTGCCAAACCCTTCCTTCACCTCTGACAAGTCGTTTATTAATCACAACTTATGAATGAATGTGTGGAATTCCAGGCCTCCACCGTGGTTTGGATCCCACGCTAAATTGTAGGTCCTCCATTTCAGCTCACAATCACCCTACCATTACACATTAATGTAACTGCGTATAACCCGAACGGGTAGTAAGACGCGGTGCTAATAATAATATAATGATGATGATGATGATGTGTGTTAAGTGATAAAACAGGCTCTTAAGGAGCGAATGTAGGGACCGCCAGAAAAGGTTAGAGTTTTTATAGTTTTTACAGCAATTTTTTTTTGTCAAAATAAATCAAATACTTCTTCATTAGAGAAACATATTTTAATTTTCTTCGTATGGTGATATCAACAGCTCTTGAATATCTGTCGATGTTGCCTTGGAACTAAGTGACAACTTGTTCTCTTAATTTAAAAAGTTTCTCATTTAATACCGCTATGCTCATGACAGATACCAAACAACTGTTGATGTCACCGTGTGGAGAAAATTAATGTCTTTGTTTCTACAGAAGAGATATTTTATTTAATTTGTCTAAAAAAAGTTTTTGTATAAGCCTGCAAAAACGCTGGGTTTTTTTTCTTGCGTCCCCTACATCTCCATCTTAAGTCAAATAAATCGTGTGTGTGTATTTATCGAGGAAATATGTGTCAGTGTTCCACTCCCACTCATGCAAAAACGTAGTGAAGTATTTCTAGCTATTTTCTCACTCCGATTCAAAACTATCAATATAATTATAGTAATTGGCTATGTACGAGTAAGTTAAAATTTAAAGGAAATGTAACTGAATTTGTTTGGAGAGCGTGAGGGAAACAATTTAGGGGATAAACATTCCACTATGCTGGGATTTGAACAAAGACGTGTTTGTCCACGTCCCCACCTTTGTGTGTGACTTAATATCAAGTAAAGATTGCTTGCACGATATGACGCTGGATAATTGTTCGTGTTCATAATAATAATAATAATAATAATAATAATAACAATAACAATAACTATGTTACTTGAAGTTTATATCAATTACATTTTTACTATTAGCAACTTTGCCCGATACATTGATCTAATCAGTAGCTTGATCACCTGCTCACTTAAATTAGATTATTGGCACTGCCAAAATAAAAAAAGAAGTAAAATTGCTCAAAATTACTGTCTCAACTCTAACATACCCGCTTCATAGACATACGGGTTTAATCTAATGTACCACTCTCGTGTCAAACTGGTCAGCTGGTGATGGAGAGGCCGGGACTCGAATCCCGATCAGGCTTACTGAGGGAGGTTTTTCCTAAAATATTTCCCATTCTCCTTCCACACAAATTCGGGTACATGACCTCTAAAATGCTTCCTTCCTTATCCCTTTCCCATGAGAGTAATTATGATGTATACGTGTAGTATGACAGGTAGTAAAATCTACTTATAAAAAAATTGTAATAGAAATGAACAGTTGACCTCGCTACAGGGGGTACTTTGCCAATTTCTAAATTGAACGTTTGCATCATTTGTAATTTCAGGTCGCATGTTTTTCCAAACGGTTAGTTTTGTCAATTTTTAAATTGCGCGTTAGCATAGTTAATAGTTTCTGGTTGCATGTTTTGCAAATCAGTGAAATTTGTCGATTTTTAAATTGCGCGTCTGTATAGTTAGTGGTTTCAGGTTGCATATTTTGCTAAACACGGAAGTTTGACGATATTTAAATTGCGCGTTCGCATAGTTAGTAATTTCACGTTGCATATTTTGCCAATTCAGTGAGGTTTGTCGATTTTTAAATTGCGCCTTTGCATAATTAGTGGTTTCAGGTTTTATATTTTGCTAAACAGGGAATTTTGACAATATTTAAGTTGCGCGTTCGCATAATTAATAGTTTCAGGTTGGATATTTTGCAAATCAGTGAGGTTTGTCGATTTTTAAATTGCGCCTTTGCATAATTAGTTGTTTCAGGTTGCATATTTTGCTAAACAGGGAATTTTGACGATATTTAAGTTGCGCGTTCGCATAATTAATAGTTTCAGGTTGGATATTTTGCCAATCAGTGAGGTTTGTCGATTTTTAAATTGCGCCTTTGCATAATTAGTGGTTTCAGGTTGCATGTTTTTTTATTATGTTGTCCTGTCTAATTTGTGGGATCACCAATTTAGGTAATTCATCTTTTATTCAAGGGATTGAGACGTAGGAGATAGATTCGAAGAGATATATCCACATAATCTGGGCTCACACGTGAACCGATAAACAAGAACAGAAAATCTATCTCTGAGCCAATCACAAAATATCAGAGCGAATTGAAATTGTTTCTTTGTCAGTTCTTCGCGACAAGAACTGCTTTGGAGACTCAATCAAATTTCAAAACCAATCGATTCAATAAGTGCGCATGCGTCTACTATCATGAGACGCTTTGAAATCTATCTCTTTAACACGAAAGTGTATATTCTTGTCAGACCCAATATTGGCCTATTTTATAAGTCTAAATAGACAAATGAGGACTTTAATTTAAATATGTTGACCAGAAAATGTGCAACAACTTTTTTTAAACTATAACTATTTTTACCCTTTGTGTTTATTTGTTTCACTACACGATATAATCATTTGAAAATATCCATCGTGACTTTTTTTATAATCTTGTCTCACTACCCACTCTGGTTACACACCTATTCACTAATTACACTCTGTATTATTAGCCCCGCGTCTTACTGTCAGGGGATATATGTCTATATACTAAT
Source organism: Timema shepardi (assembly GCA_902151425.1). Taxonomy (NCBI): domain Eukaryota; kingdom Metazoa; phylum Arthropoda; class Insecta; order Phasmatodea; family Timematidae; genus Timema; species Timema shepardi. The sequence goes on along the minus strand of CABFVX010000157.1, from coordinate 369,346 downwards.
TATGCAAATGGGTTATAGATTGGGACGGTTGAATTTAGAGGAAGTGCGTCCATATTTGCGTGGAGGGAAAGTGGGAAACCATTTAACAAAAACAACCCTCAGTACACCCGACAGGGATCAAACCACGATCTCTCTGTCATCGGCAATCTAGTCTATTACGAGAGTGGTACCTTAGACAATGCGGCCACTGAAGTGGGTTATATTACGTTAATGGCTTAGTGATGAGTAAGGTTTAGTTTTACAAGAAGTGTATCCACATTTGCGTGGAGGAAGAGTGGAAAAAATTTGAAAAATACACCCTCTGTACATCCGACAGGTATTTGAACCTTAATATCCCCGTCATCAGTAGACTAGTCTTACATGATATTGACGCCTTAGACCATGTGGCCACCGAAGCGGGTGACATTAATCTTAAATATCTGTAAATTAGTAGGAAAATATAATGTTTTTTATAAATAATTAATTATTTCTAGTTGGCGTTGCTGTACATCATGTACCAACATATATTTCTGTTAGTGTGTGAATTGACGCGCCACTTGATTCTGATTTTAATTTTCGGCGAACATGTTAACCAAGCTGTATTGTTGGAAGAGCAGTTCTATTGTAAAAACAAGGTCAAGCCTAAAAACACATTTTAAAAATGAATCTTGCTCTCTAAGTGTGGATTCTAACAATGATCCACTTATCAAAGGGGAATAAGCGCAATGTGATTCTAATGACTTAACGACGTTGCCTACTTGGAGATTTCGAAGATATTTTGCGAAGCGGGTTGCATCTTGGGCCTATAAGCAGTCTAAGCACTATCACACTTAGATGCCAATGTACACAATAAAAAGAGAGCAAAGAAAATATGTTAACCCTGAGAGGGTTCTTGTTTATGTGCTTATAACTCTTTCACTCTTACTCTGACGAGTTTACACATTCACTTAAATATTTGCTCCTTGAAAACATTGACTTGCTTTTTAATTTAACACTTTTCTTGTTTCCTATTCTAGATAGACATTTGCTGCCACGGAATTTTTAATTTACCTCCTGGCAGGAAGAATCCCACAGACCATTTTCGTGAATATATCAACTAGCCTGAGTTTTATATGATTTATAAAAAATACAGTACGTCAACTAAAAACTAAAAATAATAATTTTTTAACAATGTACAACTATATTTAGAATTATTTAGGAATTTATAGTTTTTGTTTCAACGTTATATCTCTAAAAATCACCGAGTAGAACGTAAATTCATTGACATATAAATTCCTTTCTTGACCGGCCGTGCCGTCATAGGTAGGTAACGTTCTTAGACCAGGTACACATGACACGACTTATTGTACAAATAGTTGTGTCGTGTGTACAGGGCTTTAGACCCATACATTTGAAAAGGTGTTTATTCAGATGCAACGCCAAAATAAAATCACACCAATCCATTTGATGACAATGGTTTGACATTAATAGCTGTTTTTTTTAAGGGTTAATAGGGGAGTAGAGGAGGTCACTAGTAATCCATCGCAACCATTCATAGAACGACCAGAGGTACGATAAATCGTGTATTGGGGAGAGATATTCGAACCACTACAAAACTAATGTTGACGTATGGCGTATGAATAGGTGCGTTGTGTTGAGTGGGGGGCCGTACCGAACGTCAAACGGCCTGTTCGCCAATATTTACTTGTCAACGATATATGAGCCACTACTGTCATACATTATGTGGTCATTGGAATCGCCAACTACAACCTGTTCCAAAAACATCGTTTTGTACTCGGATGAGCGTTTTATATTGGAGAAGGTGAGATTGTTTCATATTTGATTTTTAGATTACACACCAGTGATTCTACCCAGTGTACCGTGAACTGGTTACAAGTGTACCGCCGGTGAAATATACCACATGACAACGGTTCTAAGTGATATTAGCTACTATGATTCTAAAAACTTAAGACTGCTACGCATGTTGACTTCCAAACCAATAGAATAGCAAAATAAATATATTCTTTAAATTGAAAAATGACACCTTGATACGAGAATCGAATCAAGGACCTTTGGATTAGTACGTCAATTTTCTAACCACTGAGCTATTTAATAACCGTCCCGTGGCAATGACTATTTTTCACTCATATTTTAAGGAATAGTCTATGATGGACGCGAGAAAATTGACAGCTACAAATGAGTAATTTTACTAAGATCACGAGCTATCGGATAACTCAGCGACAGTTGACTCGGTAGTTGGCTTATTGCTGCCAATATTACAATGGCAACTGTACGAATGAACATATTATGATGGATTAAATAGCTAAGCTAATACCTATCTACCCGCCTCGGTGGCGTAGTTAGCTAACGCGCTAGTCGTGTTGAGCTCAACTGCCAAGGACGGGGAGATCGAGGTTCTAATCTTGGTAAGGTGAGTTGGGGGTGGTTTTTCCTTAATGGTTTTCCTATCCCCCTCCACGCAAATTCCGGTTCACTTCCTCTAAATTCAACCCTTCTAATTCCCAATCCATTAGCGTAATTATTACTTAAGCGTATAAACCGAACGGGTAGTAGGACGTGGTGCAAAATAAATAAAAATAAATAATAATACCTATCTAAATATCATATTCCTTAAATTAAATAATTTTGTTAAATAATTATGATATTTTTACATACAAATACAATATTATAAGAGATTATTCTTTTTATTTTTTTTCATTTTTCCAAATAACCAACTATGTCAAGTAATATTGAAAATATAACATCGACACTGCATGAGCACGTTTATTCACGAGGCTGCATTTCAATATAAGAACGTTGATACATTTCTTTTCTTTGTGGTTTCTCTTTCTCTTTCCAGGCAAACGTTTTCGAAATTTACTCAAAGGGTAATATTTATATTTTCCTTTAAGTTAGCTAGATTATGTAGTTCTGAAATCTTAGATCAATTATGAGCACTTATTTTTATTTTTTAGCACTGCGTCTTATTTATTACCCGTTCAGGTTATTCGCTTATGTACTAATTACGATAATTTGCTACGGATGAGGAAGGTTGAATTTAGAGGAAGGGTAACCGAATTAGCCTAGAGAAAGATAAATATGGAAACCATTTGGGAAAAGCCACACTCAGTACACCCAACTGGGATCAAACCACGGTCTCCCCACCATCAGCAAACTATTGTATATTATGAGAGTGCGCCTTAGACCATGAGGCAACTTAAGTGGGCGTTAGCGCTTATTCTTACTTTTCTGAGGGTCTAGGGTTGGATTCCCAGTATAGCTATAAATTGCATCATTTTAAAAATTGGCATCTCCGATTATTTTATTTTTTTACGGTAATGGATTGATGGTGGGGAAATTTATTAGTTCGAGAATGTTGATTTTTAAAAGTATATTAATACCAGTGGTCATATATTTTAAATCTTCACTCTCGTATTCAACTGAACTACCATTGCCAGAGGTTGATGTTCAAATCTAGGCTGGATGACATGGGAATAATTTTTCAAGTGTGATTGGTTGATCGTTACGATTTTCTCTAACCTTATCCACGCTAATATAAGGGTATTTCTTCTTAATACATCATCATCGATACCGTTTGGATTTTATTAGTGACCTTTGTGTGCTGCATACTACAAACTTTAAGTTAAAAGCCTCTATTAAATAAAAAATGCATCAAGTAATAAAAATATGCGTTTGAAATTCAAATACCCCTTTTCATAAGACTCAATATACATATTTTAACTCAAATATGGTCAAACTTCCTACAAGTCCTGCTTCCCCTTCGAATACACACACCAGTTATTGAAGTCGAAGCCAGCCTGACTTCACTAAACAAATGAATAGCTAATACATCTGACCTAGTGGGAATCGTAAATGCGTAACTAGCTTAGTTGGTCTGCAAGCTCGAGGGATTTGTCTGGGAGCTGGTTTAATCATAACCTCGAAACTTCTGTCGCGTATGGAAACACTGTTATTTGTATGTCCCCTGGCGGGGGAATGGTAAACCCGACGATAAACTTTAAACAGATTGTTTAACCTGTCTGCATTGACTCGTTCATTTCACTGGATTTGTGATTTGTTTTGATTCACGGGTGGTTTGAGATAAATCGACCATTTCATGTACACAACATGAGGCCAGAGTTAATAAAACAGTTGGTGTTTGCTAATAACACTGCGAATGAGAAAATAATGTTTTTATGCTAATTAGGTATTATAATTCATTGTATTTATACACAACACTCTTTATTTGCGCGTAGGACTTTTGGCGCAATCTGGGATTATCCTAACTGAAATACACGGGTCGTTTGGACCAGGTTGGTCATAGGACGTTTCACGCAGTTTTTGAAAACACTTCTGACTCACTTTTCTATAACCAGTGTATGTTAGCTTATATTAGGTTTGCGAAATTAAAAAAGGGGCTAGCCTGATGGCTAGGTTAGGTCATGCTGGGCTATATCCACAAACATCGAAATAATTCGCTTGATGGTTAGTTTAGGTTGGCTAGATTATATTTGTTTAGTTAGGTCTGCATAACTAAAAGATATCTTTATGTTTATTCTTATTCCGTACATCCTATCTCAGTTAGTCCCAAATACATTATATTTACTTATTAATACTGTGCCAAACGTTCTGTGCAGATTGGTCCAAACATGGCACATGATATTTCTAAGAAAGGGGCTGGGGGTTGTTATTGGGCCAAATACCATAAGGCCGTTTATATCAGACATAAAATATCAGTGTGTTATTATATTACTTCACGCCTAAAGGAAAATATTGTAAAATAAATATAGAGAGCTTTAAATAATGTATACAATTCTAAATCTACATTTTTTATAAACTTTGTGAAAGATTAATTTATAACAAACATAAAAAAATCTTTCAAAGATAAATTCAAAGTTTTTAATCTTGAAAATTTAATAACGAACGTTTTTTTTTTTTTTAGTTTTTATAAATGATTCAATATTTGAATTACTAAATTCAGAAAGGAAACATTTACACAAATTATATAAATTGAGTTATTTACTATTTCATCGCCTCTATGGACATATACATAGCTTACTGCCTAAAGGAAACATGTGCTATAAAATTCTATTGTGAGAGGTCACTTAAAAAATAACATTTACCGCAGATAAGGAACAAATTCTGGATTGCAAGAAAGTTTTGGTTTTTAAACATGTTTCCTTTCTGCAGTTAGCAATTCATTTTAAGAATATATGTGCTTATATAAAAAAAATAAGTCCAGGCTTAATAACATTATATTTGTTTCCACATTTGATTTGATCAAAAATTCAATTGAAACCTATTTTAAAAACTGTAGTTTTTTTGGTCCACTATCACTTAATACCCATTCTAGATATCCACATTTAATTACACTAACAGTTTAGATATGAGGATGGAGGATTTTGAAGGAAGTGTACCCTTAATTACGTGGAGGAATAAAGGGAGACTATTTATGAAAAAAATCAATAATTCACTCTGAAGAAATTCGAACACCACCTAACGTAATTTGTAATCCATGTCTATTGTGAGAGACAACTAAGATCGTCCATGTGACCACCGATAAAGGCAGTAAAATATGGTATTGTTTGTAAAGAGACGTTGATATATATAAATACCCATCCTTTGATACAGTAATTTTTTTACTTTATTTAGCACCACGTCTTACTACCCGTTCGGGTTATACGCTTTAAGTACTAATTACGCTAATGGATTAGGAATTGGGAAGGTTGAATTAGAGGCATTGAACCCGCATTTGCGTGGAGTAAGAGTGGAAAACCATTTAGGAACCCCCCCAGTTCACCCGACCGAGATTCGAACCTCGATCTCCCCGTCCTCAGCAGTCGAGCACAAAACGACTAGCGCGTTAGCCAACTACGCAACAGAGGTGGGTGATACAGTAAATTAATATCAAGATTGGTGACCTGGCGGTCTAGGGGTAAGGTGTCAGACTTCTGTGCTGGCGGCCGTGGTTCAATCCTCGGTCCCGGCACAGATTTATCTGATTACCAAACCCTTCCTTCACCTCTGACAAGACATCTTGTGAATGTGGGGAATGCCAGGCCTCCACCGTGGTTCGGATTCCACGTTAAACTGTAGGTCCTCCATTTCATCTCACAATCACCCTACCATTACATATTAGCGTAAGGGCGTATAATCCGAACGGGTAGTAAGACGCGGTGCTAATAATAATAATAACAATATTAAGATTAACATATACTTTATTTTGGAACGTGATTCTCAGTGTTTTCTTTAAATTATGTAGTTTTGCTAACGAATTATTGTATATAACTTTTAATATGACTATAAGTTTATCCTTATTTTCATATGGATATTAAAATTTGCAATACTATTATAGAACGTCGTCCTACAATTTAACTCATTCAATAGGGTATCTATCTACTCACTAAAACAAGGATCCTGGATTCAATTCCCGACAGTGGTAATGTAACGGCCGGTGTCTGGATGCTCTGTCTGTTCTGTAACTAAATTAATTTACTAGTAGTGTGCTGATACCATTAGTAAGGTCAGAAATTTGTACGTTAAATACCTCCAATAAATATGTCTATACAATACGTCAAGCTATCGCTGAAACCGTTTGATAACCAGTTTTTAAATATAGTTTTATTTGCTTATACCAGAACTATATAAAACCTTTAATCATCCAACCCAAAGAAAACAAAGATATAGACTTTGTATTTTTTTACATCTATTACTGTTTCTAGCCTGTGACCAAGGTCAGTTTTTTATTCAAGCCATATATTTTCTACTACCAGCTTGCTAGTCCTGTCGTAGCTTCATATGCCTTATAATATAGCTTGGGACTAGGACAGACGCAACATCCAGCCCCCAACCATTAATTTATCAATGTGTAAGGGTTAACACACATTTCACTAATGATTAGATATTTTGGCCATGCCGTGAATCGAACCCAGGACCTTTATCTCAGCTACCGACTGAGATAAGGTATCGTATAGTACGAACCTAATGTGAGATCAATAACACTGTGGTATAATACATCAATCTTGAGGTCATCCAGGCTCGAACTACTTCCTTCCTATTCAAACTCAAATGTGTAAGCTGCTCGCCATTCTATAACTGACGGGTTTGTTGGGTCATTAGTCCAAAACATATTGTTTACTTCTCTAGCGACTTGAGTTTCATTCAATTTACAACTCTTCCATTAACTAAATGAAAGGAGGCGTTCCCCTAGCACTCTCCGGACAGGACATTATCGTCCACACAAAGTTGTTACTTTACCTTTCAGGCTGGAAAGGGATGATGATGGGGGTGTAGGCAAGTTCCTCTTCCCCGGCGTGTTCTTCTCTGCCCGTAATGGGTGTTTGCCGTGCGTGGCCCCATAAGGGGATCATACAAGCAGAGGGAGAACGTCGCAAGTCAAGGGTGTGAGAAATTCGTTGGTTGCTTTTCATAACCGTGGGGGTTTCATTGAAAGGAATGAATCATTGTTATCGAGAGCTTATGGACACCTGTAAGGGGGGATAGGGGTAAAGCACCCCTCCTTAATCCTTCACCTACCTCCGGATATGATAATATAATACCAGTTTTTCCTGAACCTGAAAAACCAAGGGAACCGGAAAAGCACAAGTAAGTTTGCAAAATCTTGCAAAAATACTGAAATATTTGTTAATTTGGGTTATTTAACAAAACATTAAAATTAAAAGTCTTTGAATGCACGAAACAATAAACTTGGGAATAAAACATGCTTATTCTAGTATGTCTTATCACCCCCTAAACAATGGATATGAATCGACAGAAGTTATATGTCCCTATTAATCTTAAATCAGCCTGTTTTAAATTTAAATGGCTTCACAATTAGTTTGATGAAAAAATCAAATATTACTACATTTTCCCTTTAATCCAAGCTATCTGAAAAAATGAGAATTCCTTCTGGAAGACCTGAAAAAACAGGGAATATAGTGGCAAGAAATTAGTGATGAACTTAACGATATAATTCACATACGAGTTCCACAGATATAAAATTTAAAAATGGTAGAAGAGCCAGCGGAAAGTTTCTTCTCATTTTTATATCTAATACTTTTAATTTCGTGTGTGTGGGATTTAAGAGTTTAATTATTATGTTTATTGACTCTTTAATTTTATTTTGATAAATCTAAATATTCTAATTTTACTACGAAAGCCAAATCAAAAGGTTTACCCTTACAGGCTTACAGGGGCTATATTCCATTCTATGATAAATGTTGACTAATGATTATGCTAAGGTTAGACATCAACACACAAACCAATGCTTTCCATAATATCACAATCTCCACAAAACATATCTTGTTTGCGTATTTATTAAAAGTATTTGCCCCCCCCCCCC
>CABFVX010000157.1:331898-360901 GCA_902151425.1 Timema shepardi | reverse complement strand
CCCCCCCCCCCCTTACACGCCTCCCGCAATGACCTCCAACAGAGAAAAAAATAATTTTAATGCTCATACGGGAGTGACATTCCTTCCTGCATGGAACTTCTGTATGCTGTTGTAATTTCTGAATCTATAATGTAACGTATCTTTCTCTTAAGAGTACCATGACGCTATAACTCATATTGTGAATTTGTTGACCAATGGCCAATTAACCGGGTCTCAGAGGGAGATCACGCTTGAACTGGAATGGGCTCATCACTTGAAATCGGTTAGTTTTCATTTTGATTTTAGGATAATAATTTTTTGATTTATTAGTATATTATATATGGCTTTTTAGTCTACCTCAGTTTTAAGGTTACGACCAGGATAAGTGATACAAGTTTTCGTATTTTCATCTTTAATCGTTTCACTCCCTATCCTATTATACTCTTATTTACCCTCGAAGGTAGCCAAATTACCATGTTTGGTCCCACTGCTGTGTACTGAAGAGGTCGTCAACCAATCGATCGCACAGCCAGTATTAGTCGATTTCACGGCCAGTATTAGTCAATCGCACGGCCGGTTTTAGTCAATCGCACGGTCGATTTTAGTAAATCGGACAACCAGTATTAGTCGATCACACGGTCAGTATTAGTCGATCGCACGGCCGGTATTAGTCGATCTCACGGCCGGTATTAGTCGATAGCACGGCCGCTTTTAGCCAATCGCGTAAGAAAATTCCATCGTAGTTAAAAATTGAGCTTTGGGTCTTCTAAACTTTAAAATATATCAAATTATTTCACTTAATATTTGAGTGTGACCAGAATAACTTTATCAGTCATAATTGTTATTATCAGTGTGTTCCCGCCTTAGTGTAGATGTGTTTTTTAAGCAAACCAAGAGTGAGAGAGATGCATGGCATATATATGCAAGTACAGGCATCGACAGCAGATCCAAACCGTTTTACTAAGCTTAGTTATGTTTAGGCTTTTAATGGAATTTGGTTTTTTTTAAAGTAGCTTTGTTTAAAGTTTTGCATATGTTCTCTAAGATGAAAAAAAATATTTCACTGAGAGTGAGTTAGTGAAGGATGTCTTTACTGAAGCTGCTGTAGAACTATTTGGTGAATTCAGAATAAAGAAGAAGTTATTAACTTTTAGAGTGAACCAAGTGACCATTCATTGTGATATCTTCACTCTAACATAGCCATGCCCCTTCACTTGCCTCAGATAACACGTTTGTTTCTTTCCCATTTAGAGAAAGTATTGTAATCGTGAACATTTTCTTCCTCGAGATTATAATGAACGTGTTATGTGATCCTGAACAAAAAAAATGGTTTATATGTTTATGTAGAATATATCCTTATGTCCGTCTATACTTAATCCTAAAGCTTAAAACATTTGAAAATGTTTGTTTTAACTTTAAATTTAGATGTTATATGCTCCTATCTCGAGGATAAATTTTAATTTTAATTCTAGATCAAGAATTAGAACTAGCTTACAGATTACTCATTTTTGAAAATTTGTCATTTTTTGAAAAAAAAAATTCTAGGAATTTTGTTTAAAATTGTGTTTCTAAAGAGTGTTTAAAAAATAAATGATTACCAAAATATGTATGTTTATTTTTCTAAAGGGATATTAAACTGATTTTTGAGAATTGTATTCAAAATTTTAATAAACTATAGGCTATATGTGTTCATTAAGGTGTCATACCATTGATTTCTATTTATTTTATTAGTCTTAAATTTTAATTAGTGAATATGAGGCTAATATTTGTTGCTATGCTGCATTGTTTTAAATAAAAGGGAAAATAAAAAATAAGGTATTGATAAAAATAAACGTGTTTTTTGTAAGCGTGTGTTTGAGATATGTATATCAAAATATTACTTGCAAAGCATCCCATCACCGTGACTTAAGGGTTCGTAGTTTATCTTTGTTTAGGGTAGTGTGTTTTAAGGTCAGGCTGTACCTACAGTATTTTAACTGCGATGTAGAAAATAAAATTGTAATTTAGAAATATTTTAAAAGGATTGTTGGCTATAAATGGATTTAATTTGGGGTTTTTAATTTTAAACATATTTATTATTTTTTACGAACCTTAATCACAAATAAACGTTATACAATCTCCTATTTTGGCCTATTTGTGTGCATGCAGTGAAACCAGCCAGACAGGTTGGAATTAGTAAGGGCAAGTTTTGATGGATTCATTTTATGGCCCTTCGTCTAACTGCATAATTAAACTATTCCTATTTTAATTACACTAATGAGTAATGATATAGGGATGAGGAAAGTACAATTCAGAAAAAAATATGCTTATTTTCGTGGAGGGAAAGAAGGACGCTATTTAGGACGGGGCGGGGGACCTCCACAGTGAAGCCAGCCAAACTTTCCGTACCTGAAATATATACCAGACCAGCAGAATCCCCGTTCTTCACACGGGATATTGGGTTATTATTTATTTTTGGATGAAAATGAGGAATTTTTGTTTGTAGCTTAATGGCATGGTACTTAGCGCTACACAAGAAACACCGCGAGGAGGTGACCTTGAATCGTTTCTCATGGGGAGTTTTATTTTAGGCAGGCCCCCTTGCCTACTTCCTGGGGAGTTATCAGCCGAGTGATACTAGACAGGTCTCCCCCTCCCACCACTCCCCACCACCACACACCACCCCTGGCCGAGCCCTCTCACTCACACAGACACTACAAACACCACAAAATTCAGCAAAATATAAACTAAAGACGTCTACCGTCTCTTTGAATTGTATATTAAAACATAATTGCATATTTTGATTAATTGTTTGTATTCATTTTTTTCCACCCCTTAGAAGCATCTCCGTGGCTAAAAATAAGTGCTATATTTTTTCGAAGGCATTATTAGTACAAACTTATCGGATCATTACCCACTAAACGCTGAGAAAGTGTTTATAACGTAATATTGTTAATTAGGGTAGCCACCCCGATTTCACCCCCTTAATCAGAAAACATCGGAATATAACATATTTACGTTTCCTAATTATCTTTTAAGGAACACCTGTGCCAAATTTAAGCCCTTTTAGCTTTGTGGGGAGTGGGAGAGTTAGTGATGAGTCAGTCAGTCAGTAAGTCAGTCAAGGCTTTCTTATATATAGAGAGAGAGAGAGAGAGAGAGATGAGTTTGACGTTTGGTCCGCGTACCCACAGATTCGGATTGTTGCATTCAAGCCTGTATTAATAAGAGAGAAATCGTTTATGTATTTTTTTTAATTTCACGCCTACCTTTTTTAAAAATTGTTTTGGATATTATAGTGCTTTTAATACAAATGTGCTAAATAGATTTACAAATTCATAGTTCTACAACAAATATTTTTGGGTACACGTTTTGATATTTTGAATTTCCAAGGCGTCACTCTCGCAATCTCCGACAGTTGGGTATCGAGTTTCTAATCCCGGTTGGGTGAATTGATGACTTTTTCCTAAAATGGTTTCCCACTCTCCCTCTAAGCAAATGCAAGTGTGTTTTCCTCTTAATTCTACCTCTTTTTTTTTAACACCGCGTCTTATTACCTGTTCATACGCATATGTGATAATTACTCTAATGGGGTAGGAGGAGAAAGGAAGCATTTTATAAGACAAGGAAAAAAAACACCTAAATACATTGGATACAGCCTTATGGGAAAACTTATAGGTATACATATAAAGAGCGTTTATCACCAAAGAGCGCACCACCGATTATTGTTTACATATATTTTACCATAATTATAAATATGGAATAATTGACGTGTGTTAAAAACCTTCAAGTTATATCAAAACTTTATTTACAAACTACGCAAAATAATACAAATCCAATGGCAGTGCCTAGATGTTTACTTTCTGAATAGTAGACGATGTCGTTCAATAAATAGTGTAAAGGAAATATAACATAATAACATAAGCCGGAATTTCAACTAAGGTCTACTAAACTTTTGACTATGAACTCGTAAACAATTCACGGGAACCAACATAAGCCAATACATATTTACTGTTTATATTAAATGTTAGGAATCTCAATAAAGTATACAAACAATATCAGTTAAAAAGATAAAAGGCATCTTATCCACTTAATTTTATCTTTGATTACTTAGCTAGGTCGGTAGTGCATTTAATTTATGATTTGAAGGTACAGGTTATATTCCCGAAATATTATCCAAACACCTTAGCATTGATAAAATTGGTATTTACAATTTCCCCTGCACGAATTTATGACATGGGTACAGGACGCTTTTTACTATCCATCACCAAGTGTCCCTTTCCGTTTGTAACGTAAGTACCTATATATTAATTACGCCAATATAATATGAATGAGGAAGCAGGTAGGTGGAGTCGGAGTTGGTAAATAAGTATCAACTCAGGCTTAAAAATAAAAAATTATAATATTTTAACATTTATTATTTTTATTATTTAGGACCAAATTTGTATTTTTGATTAACAAAAAAATGTATTTAAATATAAATTCGCGATGCCAACAAAGCTTCCTCTGAAGTAATCGGTATTGGAGCATCTGCAGTCACGTTGTTATTATTAATAACAATAAGGAATGGCAGGCCTCCACCGTGGTTCGGATTCCACGTTAAACTGTAGGTCCTTCATTTCACCTCACAATCACCCTACCATTACACATTAGCGTAAGTGCGTATAACCCGAACGGGTAGTAAGACGTGGTGCTAATAATAATAATAATAATAATAATAATAAATTAATAAGAATACATTAGCCATTTATCAAGGAGTTAAACTCTCGTCATAACGATTTCACAACCATGTGAGAAAATCAGAGGAAATAGAGAGATAGAAGTTTGGAAAAACCATTTAATAAAACCACCTTAAGTATAACTAACCAGGATTCATCATATATATTTACTAACAACTTTTATTTTGCAACCCGCCTTGGTGGCGTAGCTGGCTAACGCGCTAGTCGTGTTGAGCTCAACTGTTGAGGACGGGGATATCGAGGTTCGAATCTCGGTCGGGTGAACTGGGGGAGGTTCTTATATGGTTTTCCACTCTCCCTCCACGCAAATGCGGGTTCACTTCCTCTAATTAAACCTTCCCAATTTCTAATCCATTAGCGTAATTATTACTTAAAAGAATATAACCCAAACGGGTAGTAAGACGCGGTGCTAAATAATTTAAAAATTATTTTGCACGTAAGAAACAAATTCATTACATAGTATAATAATGAAATACAACTAGAGCGTATGTAATACATACTTAAAATAACATACATAAATTACATTATGTTAAACATGGATCCAGAAATTACAGTGAAGTTTAACTACGTTCTAGACAAGTGTAATCAGCTCTCTAATTAAAACATGAGAGTCATGCTTTCAGTACAAGAAGCGCTCTTGCCTAGTAATTATTCGATGGAATTGAAGCAAGCTAGGAATTTAAAATTTCACTGTATTCAATTATTTTTCATACGGGTTTCCCCCATCGTAATATAAGTAAATTTTATCAGTGTTGCAATTGATTTGCCGTTGTATACCCAGATGTGTAATACTCAGTTGGAGTTAAGAACGTGGGTTTAAGGTGGTTGGTGTCTGTAAGGGGGGAGAGGGGTAAGGGGACGTGTGAAAAGGTAAGAGATTTTTCAGTTTTTATTTAAAAACTATTTTTGGTTAAAATAAATAAATAATTCTCCCCTAAAAACAGAGTTCAATTTTCTTCACAAGGTGATGATATCAACAGCTCTTGAATATCGGTCTAGGGTGTCCTGCAATTTAATGACAACTTTTTCTTTTCATTTAAAAAGTTTCTCATTTAATGGTGCTTTGCTCATGAAAGATATTCGAGAATTGTTGATATCAAAATGTGACTAAAATTAAACTAAATTAAATAAAAATTAAAGTTTTCCTATAAAAACTTCAAAAGCACTGGGTTTTGGTCATGACTCCAACATGTTAAAATGTTACCATATTATTAATACTATTTTATAGATTTTGTTAATTTCTATCTCAAGTTACGGCTCCAAAAGAACATGACTTGACTTATGAATACGTGAAAATAGATTTAGTAAGTTTTCTAGCCATAAGATAATGGCTTGATAATGAAAAATGGCCTTTAAGTACTATATTTTAATAATGTAAATCAATTATATTTAAGTTAACGGTATGAGGAAGGCTAATATCCTTCTACTTATATTGGATAGTATTTTGTTTAATACCGCGTCTTACTACCCGTTCGGATTATTCTCTTATGTTCTAATTACGCTAGTGGTTTTAGAGACTATGAAGGTTATATTTGAAGGATGTGTACCCATATATGCGTGGTGGAATAGTGGAAAACCATTTTGTAAAAAACACTTTTACTACACCCGACCGAGATTTTAAGCTCAATATCCCCGTCATTAGCAGTCTAGTCTACTGCGAAACTAACTTCTTAAACCTTGCGGTTTTGTAGAATTAATTTATAAAGACAGATTGAAGAGTATGGGTAGCTCGTTTATCACAAATCGTTTAATTAAAGCCGTATTAACCAAGGTTTCCAAATCATAAGTCCGTGTGTCACACGCTGACAAAGTGGTCATTTTATTTGGTCTGGAACATGATTATAAAAATAAATTTGATAATATCACCATCAATTTCTTATAAAAGAGAGAGAAAGAAAGAGTTCGTCATTGAACCATTTTGTACATGAACTGTACCAGCAATCATTTTTATCTTCTTTCTCCTTATTCTTCTTCTTAAGTCAACATCCCGAAAGTTGATTTGATGTTATATATATATATATATATATATATATCCATACGGCGCTGGACATGCACTCAGTCCTTCGGCTGGTTAGTACTACCTGCACCATCTGGTTTAAACTTCATGCATTAGGGGAGGTCAGGAAGTGTGGTGGTTCCTCGTTGTCTTCCAAGCTGAATGTCTATGAATAAGTGCGGAAGGGACTACAAATTTTACCTGAAAGGTATTTTCACAAACCTTTCAGGGTTATTTTACATGGAACAATTGACATGGGACCGACGGCTTTACTTTCCCCACTGAAGAAAGTTGTTCTACGGATTTTTAGCGCTCACAAAAATCCATCGACCGTTGTTACTTACTTTCATGGCCCTGAGGCTCGTATTATGCAGGTTTTACTAACCCTGTGCCTCTTTTATTTTAATGGATTTATTCCTCCGCCAAAGCCGGCAACGTTTCGTTGCTATTTTATACATTTGGTTTATAATATAATTAATAATAACTCCTTATTTTAAGGGATAGTTTTGAAAATGCACAAGGTGAGGGAGGGGGGGGGGACAGTTGACTCATGGCAAAAATTGAATTTGAAAATTACTTCCCAGTGCACCCAACAGAGATTCAAACCTTGACCTCACCGTCTTGATGCCTTTGACAGCATAACTACTAATCCAAGTAAGTTTCCAGTTTATTTAGTTTGTTTCCTCAAAATTAAATTACTTTAATTTGTAAATAAAATAAGTTAATGCAGATAAGCAAACCTAAAGTCGATATTTTTGGAACTAGTTTCTCTGACATTAATTTACAGACAAGTAAGTTAAGTAGGATTCTTTTAGGAAGTAGATTTAAAAGATAAAAACAGTTGTATTTAGCAGCAAACAATTATAACGTTATACTGAATTAATATTGGACTTATAATTTAATGGGTTTTGATATATTTTTTTAAATTTACAATAGCATATTACCTGATCTTACATTAAAAATATGGATTAAATTGTATTTGTTACTTACCAGCCTTGGTGGCTTAGTTAGCTTACGCGCTAGTTTCAGGTTGAGTTAGACTGACGAGGACGGGGAGATCGAGATTCGAATCTCGGTCCAATAAACTAGGGGTGTTTTTTCCTAAATGGTTTTCCACTCTCCCTCCACGCAAATGCCGTTTAACTTCCTCTATATTCAACCTTCCCAATTCCTAATCCATTAGCGTAATTAGTACTCATGCGTATAATCCGAACGGTTAGTAAGACGTAGTGCATAGTAATAATAATAATAATTATTATTATTATTATTTAGCACCGCATCTTACTACCCGTTCGGATTATACGCTAATAATAATAATAATAATAATAATAATAATTTGTTAGTTACGGTTATAGCCGCATCTAAATATAATGTTCTTTGAATTTAAAAATGACATCTGGACATGGAAATTGAACCCGGAACCTTTGGATAAGTACGACCTATATTTTAAGGCAGAGTATTTGATGGACATGTGGGAATCATCATCTACATATGTGTGATCGATTCAGATCACAATCTATCAAATAACGCAGCCACCTTCGACTCTGGAGAGATTTATGCTGCCAATAATATAATTACAATTGTAAGAATGTGCGTATCATGATAGACTAAATATAATATAAAAATATATTAAATTTGTTTAAGTAGGTTTTATAATTGCCAAAAAAGTTTATTCCTGTCTAAACTGTACTGTAGTTTGTGTATACTACATAGTTTCTAAACATTATGAAACTTTTTAATTCCAACTCGACAGGGAAGCTAAGGTCAAGTAGGATTCAGGTAGGAAAAACAAAACAGCATCTGACAGTTATAAAAGTTATTAAAAAAATATTTTCTGGTGGTGAAAGTACATTTTATATCAGAGAGAAAGGGGGTGGGGTTAGAAGTGATAATTGTTATTTCTATTATACCAGTGTAGAGTGAAGGATCCCAAGAATAGTCAAACTTTGAACATTTTATATAAAATAAACACATTTTTTCTTAGATTAGATCAATGATTTTTAAACACAGTTTAAAAATAATGTCGAAGAAATTTGATAAAAAATATGTAATTATTATTAAAAAAAAGACTACACAAATGAGTTAAGAGACGAGAAAGGTAGAATATAGAGGTAAAGTACTAGCATTTGGATGGAGGTAAATAGATAACCCATATAGGAAAAGCACAACTCTGTAAATCCGGTCGGGATTTGAACCCTGGCGTCTCATAACCATAAAACATGACCAGACGAGTTTGACATTTAGTCCGGATGCCTATTGATGAGGGTCTCTGTTCTTATATTTACGTGAAAAAAAGTATATAAATTATGTCACAACCTGTATAATTAGAGATTTTTTTAATTTATTATAAATAAAACTTGTTTGAATAGTGGTGTATTTAAATATGGAGTGGTCCTAACCAAAATATTATCTCATTTCCGTCCACTTTAACTAAAAACAACATTGCGGTTTTTTTATTACTTCGTCTTACATCTCGCTCTTCTTTTTATATATTTTTTTTTTACCGTCGCTGTGTGCGTAGGGAATAGAGAGGTAATAAATTGGAAATGAATAAATGATGGAAATTCAGGGCAAAGTACGTTGCACAAATTGTAGGAAAGGGGTAGGGAGAAGCCTGGGCGGTAGCGATAATTGAATTCTAAGCACCGTACTGGTTATGTGAGCGTTATGCTCGGTAGAAGGAGGGACGAGGGGGTGAACATGACCTGGTCCAGTGTCGGCTGACTTGGAATAAAGAGGGGGGGAAGGACGGGAGGGGAGGAATACTCGTGAGTGGCACTGCTCTGGGTGGTTTGGTAGAACCTCTCTTTGATACCGGTCCCCGGTGGTCCGGAGGCAAGGCAAAGGGGGTGGGGAGAGGGAGATATTTTATCTCATGACAATTTGCCACATATATAATTAAATATATTTATTTAGATATTTAATATTCCCTTTAATCAACCTTAGTTTGCATCAGCTAAATAACTTATAAACGTACTTAATTTAAGACTGCACGCTTAAGTTTATACACCTTCACGTTATAAATCGTTATTATAAGCTTAAGAGGCGGAAACCACCCACAATTAATAAATTATATTATACCTTCATGGAATCAAATTGAGGTCTCTAAGA
Organism: Timema shepardi; assembly: GCA_902151425.1. Taxonomy (NCBI): domain Eukaryota; kingdom Metazoa; phylum Arthropoda; class Insecta; order Phasmatodea; family Timematidae; genus Timema; species Timema shepardi. Next base: position 351,097 of record CABFVX010000157.1, on the reverse strand, counting down.
ATTAAATCTTAATTGGCTATGAGGATCGAAGATTTTTTTTCATTAGTTTATTTAGTAACCTGGCTATTCATGTATTTATATAAGAGGTAGGGACGAAGAAGGTTATTTAGAATAAATGCACACGAATTCACTTGTATACGGGATAAAAAAAAGTTATAAACATAATTTGGAAAACTACGTCTAGTGCGCTTGGTCGATATTCGATTAAGCAATCGAGTCGATTGTGAGACTGACACCTAATAACATGTGACCACCAGGGTAGAAGAGGACTGGATTGAAATGAATTCGGAACAACCCGCACAAACGAGCACATGGATTAAAGGCCAGGCTTCCTAAAATTGTTTCCCTCTCTTCTTACACTGAAATGCTGGCAGATTACCTCTAAAATACTCCCTTCCTCATCCCTATTGCATTAGTATAATTTTCATAGATCCTTATAGCATGAACAGGTACCAAAAAGTGGTGATTTAAAAAAAAAGTTTGAAAATCCCTCGTCACCTAAAATGAGATGGGTGCTGGTTGTGTAGTTTTTCTTCCCCATCGTCCAGACGCAATGACAACACAGTCATCAGAGAGCTAGTGTCCAATCAGAGAGTGAGAGGACAGAGAACCCCCTCACCCGCCACCCCTCCTTCCCCTCACCACTCCATCCAAACCGTTGGACACAGATAATACGCCGCACCAAATAACAATTAACACATTTCATTTGGGAACCCCGGCTTGCAAACAAGGACCAAACAAACATACAACCCTCACAAAGTTGCAGTGAAAGCCGTCTGTGTGATGCTTCTCTCTGGCCGGACCTCAAACTTAACCGAAACCAACAGTGATTGATTGATATGGGTGAGCCGTTTGTTTCTCCTCATCGGTGTGGAAAAACCAGGCTCGTTTCGACACGCTCTAAAAAAAAAGCCTCAATTTTGACACTTTTTACTTAATTGATGAGTTTAAAAAAAATTAACTATCACGTTCAACGCAGAGCTTATTAAACAAGTTAAGTATAAAAAGGTTGTTTTATGCTGGCCATATATATTCGAGGCTGATACTATGGAATTGATGAGCCGGCTCTATGATGAGTATACTTGTCTCGTCTTTTCGTGCACACGTTGGGGTAAATTAAAAAAAAAAGTCCATGTAGTCAGCTGCATACCGACCAAGCCACCAACATCTTTTGATGAAAATAGCGCCAACTTCTGTAGATATAGAATGTCACCCCTAACCCTCCAACCGTTAATCTCAGATTTTTTTTTAATCAGAGCTGCTAATATTTCATTCAATTAGCTCCTTATTTGTCCTCACGAGGCTGAGTTGACCCCATTCCAGAACCATTGCTTCACATAAATTTGTAAGTGCCAAAGATCGAACCCGGGATATATGGGTCTGTAGCCAGAAGCTCCGACCACTAGACCACGGAGAAGGAGGCGGTAGGAGTCGGAAAGGTGGGAGGTGTCGTTATCAGTTTAATCGCAAGGAAAAACAGTGGTTTATACCTGAGTTGGGATATTTGTCAGTTTGTGTTATTCAACAAGTTCAGCTGCTTTGTGTAGTAATTTTGTGTATTTTATTAAAAATACTGACTATATATAGGTAAATTTATATTTTGATCACCACATTTATCAATATTAATTGACACATATACTTTATACTGCAAACTTAATTATTTTGTATACCTCAGCTCGTTTAAATTTATTCGAATCTTTGTTACAACTCACATTCCACAGGTACTGAATTTTTAATTGAGGTATTTTATGTGCACTTTCTTAACCTACTGATTATATCAGCACACGACTTATAAACTAACTTAAATACAGAATAGACACGACATCCAGACGTCTGTTGGTAGCTCACTACTGAAAGGAAAAACTCACATTTAACCACTCTGGGAATCGAACCCGGGACCCTTAACTCAGTAGGAAGACATGATACCGACTGAACAAAGGTTTTGGAACATAAATACTAATGTAATCGATATTATTCAGTAGACCATATTAAAAACTATTTAAATTTATTCTTAAATTATGGGTCATCAAGTGTGACAATGCAATAGAGGCCGTTTTTGTGTCACTCCTTGTAAACAAAGTGTCTGAAGTATTATTTAAACACCGGGTCTTATTACCCGCTTAAGTACTAACTACGCAACTGGGTTAAGAATTGGGAAAGTAGAATATAGGGGAAGTGAACCTGCATTTGTGTCGAGGGAGAGTGTAAATACAATTTAGGGAAAACCACCCCCCAGTTCACCCGACCGAGATTCGAACCTTGACGTCTCCATCATTGGCAGTCTAGCTCAACACGAAACTAGCGCGTTAGCTAACCACGCCACTAAGGCGTGTAGTGTATGAAGTAAATAACGAGGGTGGATATTGATGACTCTGCGCATGCTTCATTACAGTCAGCTCCATAAATCGACTTGATCTTGTCCACACACGTTCAAGTTTATCTCGATGGCAATTCCACTACTACCATTTTTCTTTTGAACCGAGGACTTTGGCTCTAATCACACATGATCGAGTTTCGTTTGGAACCTGACACGTACTAGCCAGAGTTGATGGTTTGCTCGCGTCCCCTATATCCCCACCTTAAACCTGCAGTGTAAACTACATATTATAGAAATATCCACTCTCCCGGTCTCAGTGCACCCGCCAAGATCGGAAGTCCGGCCTCCTACTCCACGCCGGCCAAGTTAAGTGCGCGTCTGATGCCTCAAAGTTCTTGGATAAAGATGCTGTGAGTTTGTGTTTGGTAAGCCATGTTTGAAAAGTTATCTTATGGCTATCCTTAGTGGGTAGATTCTAGTAAGGCTCAGTAATTTTGTATTATCTTTATGGTAATTGTTTATTAAAGGAATCGTGGTGTTTTGTTTGCTTTTACCATACTTAAAAGCTCCAGGGCGCATAGTTTAGAAAACTTAATGGTATATATTTAAAGGCTACACTAACCTCAAATAAAGGAATAGGCATCACCGAGAAAGTTGAGGGAGAGGTTATTTGAGAGGGAGAAGGAAGAAAGAAGAGGGAGAGGGGTGAGAGCAAGAGGATGAGTGAGAGGTTGTTTGAGAGGGAGAGGGGTGAGATCAGGAGGAGAAGTGAGAGGTTGTTCTAGAAGGAGGTGGGGTAGGGAAGAAGGAGGAGGGAAAAAGAGGAATGAGAGGTTGTTCCAGAAGGAGACGGGGGAGGGAAGGAGGAGAAGGGAGAAAGAGGAATGAGAGGTTGTTCCAGAAGGAGATGGGGAGGAAAGGAGGAGAAGGGAGGAAGAGGAATGAGAGGTTGTTCCAGAAGGAGATGGGGAGGAAAGGAGGAGAAGGGAGGAAGAGAAGGGAGAGGTTGTTCCAGAAGGAGACGGGGGAGGGAAGGAGGAGAAGGGAGAAAGAGGAATGAGAGGTTGTTCCAGAAGGAGATGGGGAGGAAAGGAGGAGAAGGGAGGAAGAGGAATGAGAGGTTGTTCCAGAAGGAGATGGGGAGGAAAGGAGGAGAAGGGAGGAAGAGAAGGGAGAGGTTGTTCCAGAAGGAGACGGGGGAGGGAAGGAGGAGAAGGGAGAAAGAGGAATGAGAGGTTGTTCCAGAAGGAGATGGGGAGGAAAGGAGGAGAAGGGAGGAAGAGGAATGAGAGGTTGTTCCAGAAGGAGATGGGGAGGAAAGGAGGAGAAGGGAGGAAGAGAAGGGAGAGGTTGTTCCAGAAGGAGACGGGGGAGGGAAGGAGGAGAAGGGAGAAAGAGGAATGAGAGGTTGTTCCAGAAGGAGATGGGGAGGAAAGGAGGAGAAGGGAGGAAGAGGAATGAGAGGTTGTTCCAGAAGGAGATGGGGAGGAAAGGAGGAGAAGGGAGGAAGAGAAGGGAGAGGTTGTTCCAGAAGGAGACGGGGGAGGGAAGGAGGAGAAGGGAGGAAGAGGAATGAGAGGTTGTTCCAGAAGGAGATGGGGAGGAAAGGAGGAGAAGGGAGGAAGAGGAATGAGAGGTTGTTCCAGAAGGAGATGGGGAGGAAAGGAGGAGAAGGGAGGAAGAGAAGGGAGAGGTTGTTCCAGAAGGAGACGGGGGAGGGAAGGAGGAGAAGGGAGAAAGAGGAATGAGAGGTTGTTCCAGAAGGAGATGGGGAGGAAAGGAGGAGAAGGGAGGAAGAGAAGGGAGAGGTTTTTCGATAGGGAAATGGATGTGAGAAGGAAAATAGGAGAGAAAGAGGAGTGAGAGGTGGTTTGAGAGGGGACTGGTGAGAGAAGGAAGAGAGGGAAAATAGAGAATCAAGAGACTGTTTTAGAAGATAGTGTAATTGAAACTAATGAAATATTTTTACTATGATTTATTAAAAAAATATTATATAATCATGATTGTATTAATACATAGTTTCGCAAATTCCAAGCTTTCTATTTTAATAATAGGAAGTAGGAATGCAGAAAATATAAATTCTGTACACTTTCTGGTTTGAACTTAGTCTTGTGCCTAAATTCCTGGCCAATAATTGGGATATGCTCTTGAGTTACCGACACATTTCAAAAGTGAAACTAAAATGGTTTTTTTAAACATCACAATTATTGTAATAGCTTTTAATAAATTACCTTTACTATGGGTTGAAAATCTAATAAAATCCATCTACTTAATCACTTTTTGATTTAATAAGTTATCTGACACGCTTATACTAGCCGAATGGTCCAAAGCGTCACTTTCGTGTTAGGCTGGCTTGCTGATGACGGGAAAATCGTGGTTCAAACAATGTATATGACACGTGACCACCGATGTGGGTGTAATGCATGCTTGGTGGTTTATTCAAAATTTTCTCAGACTATATTGTTGCCCCACGATATATGCTTGGTCCTGGATAGCCACTGGAGTACTGAGCCAGAGGCCCCAAGCTTTGATATCGTTCCCAGTAGTCATTTTTCACTTTAAATACTATCAAACCTACTTTATGTAAGTTCAAGGACACTATACATATAATTACTAAATACCCCATGGCGTCAGCCCACAAGTGAAATATACCGACTGAGCAGCCGTGGTATGTTGGTGAAGATAGTGCCAACACTTGCGGCTAGAGGTTGTAATGTTGTCAGCACAATGAATCTTCCTATTGTTAATCTCAGTATCACCTCATTTGACCTCGCGAGTTTGAGTTTGAGCCCATTCCAGACTCCCTCCTTCACAGAAAATCAGAAAGCACCAGGGATCGAACCCGGGACCTCTGGATCCTTAGTCAGGAGCTCTGACCACTGGACCAGAAAGGTGGTCATAATTCCTATATAGTGTTCTAAAAATATTATATACATAGGCATATTAAGTTTTGCGTAAACACAATTTAATAAGAGTACAAATATTTTTGTATGTTTTACAAAAATTTATCAAAAGTATCGAACATAGAATATAACAACTTTTTCAGACAGACTAAATAAAGTTAAATCTGCGCTTTGAGTTTGTGTTTCGTGTGTACATCAAACAAATACTATAACGATTTGAAAATTCCGTTTTTTTCCCCCTGTTTCTCTTTAATGGTTGTAGAGCTTAAATTTTGCCACCGACAAAAAAAAAGTTTGAGTGAAAATGGGAGGGGTTGGGATGAGGCTATGATTTGGGATTACATAAAAGAGGGAATCGCAATAAAGTGGCTAAACAACAATAGCTATTGGACGTACCACGTATATGACCATGTATGTGCGCGTAACCTACATCAGCATTGATTTTGTAGGGTTCTTTCCCTTACCCCACCCCTCCCTTACGGTGTATATCGGGTTTTTCAATCTATACTCCTAAAGTATGTACACACGAACGCTTCGTGTGCGACCAGCTTTTATATCTGGCTCAAACTTCTAAAAGGGGAACTCGGAAGGAGAGAGAGTGTACAGACAGACATACAGTGATCACTTTAACAGGAATATTCACAAATTCGCATGCACGGATTCAGTAGAAACATTTTTTTAAACAAGAATTAAATCTTAAGGGGGCCGTCTCGGTAAGAGAGAAATGGCTGCACTGACGTTTAACTCTAACGCAATATTTGATACTACGATACGTTATTTCAAAATATGGTTCACGCCATAATAAAATCTTAAGGTTTCTAACAGGGTTCATTTTCTTTAATTACACTATAATTTGAGTTTTATTAATAGAAGAAAAGAGTGAATATGTAAGATTAGCTTATTTTCAACGACTCTTCAAGAATATTTTTGGGTCTTTGAAACTAAAGTTAATGAAAAAAGAGCTCTAGATTCAGCCTTAATTTAAAAAATAAAGTAATTTTTTGATGAGCTAACGAAATATATTTTTTATATGTTTTGAGAACTAGCAGCGAGCTTTCCCCTTTACCTTGAGCCAAGTTCCAAAGATTTATTTCCAATCTTTCTTATTGGTGTTTGTAAGTGAAAGGCGAAATAGAAAATAAGCTTAGACATAATATATAAATCTTTCCAGAGAAGATACCGAACATTGTATTTTAAGCCGTGTGTGGCCTTAAAACGATTGATAATTTCTCACTGACTGAGACTGCCGCCTTAATTCTCGGTACATATGACACAATTTTCTTGTAAAAACTTTCGTACATGATCTTGATCACATTTATCGCACATAAACCGGTCTGCACGTGGTCATTATATTAATATTATAAGTTTGGTTTGCTTGTGACAGGGAGGTTGGGGATTGAATCCCACCCGAGTGTATCTAGTTGTTTTTTCCCCTAATTTGTATAGTAAAAATTTCCCTCCACGAAAATTAGAGTAAATTTACTCTATATTATATTATCTTCGTCCATTCTGTATTAGTGTAATTTATATAACAGGTTGCTTGGAAACTCATAGCCCGAACTGCACATATATTTTGTTTGAACCAAAAGCAATACAAAAACTCCTATGCATTTACATCCGGAAAACTACGATAATACCATTAAATCGTATTTAAAGTTTGGGCGTACAGCGCCGGGAGAGCAAAGCTGTCAAGCATGCGTGTACAACAAGTTACATAGGAGATAGCCGCGCTTTTGGTTCAAACAAACTATATATGCAGATTGGGCTATGAGTTTCCAAACAACCTGCATATGAGTAAACGGGGAGTGAGACGCTGTGAAAAAAAAAATTCATACGCACGTTTATTAAAAGATTAGTCTCATGGCGCATACAATTACTTACAATATTTGAACAATAAGATGGATTGGCTACCTTTTTTTATGAGTAAATAAATATTTAGAAAAAAATAATTCAAGCATAAAAATATGTATGGGCATGTCGAGAATGGAACCCAGAACACTTAGCATGGTAGTCAGGCTTACTACTGGCTGATAATATTCTGCTAATGATACTGCTGATACGTATTAAGTTGTTAACATTTTTTTCATTGTATTTGATGTACAGTAACCCCATGGCTTCTTTGGTTCTGATTTACATCTCACAGCTGACAGTTAAAATTTTTGAAAAGTTACCAGACCAAATTATGTATCCCTACGCCGAACCATATGATCTGAAAAAACATGTGTTTAGCAGCTTTCACTTCTGACGGTCAAAATTTAGGTATTATACCTAAAGGTTGACTGTCAGAGGTCAGCTGTGAGCTTTCAGTCAGCACCAAAGAAGCCATGAGGCTACTGTAGTTAGCGTGCATTTTCTTAACCGAGTGATTATATCAGCACACAAATTATAAACTATATTAAATCTAGAACAGACACAACATCCATCCCCCCGCCGTTAATTCATCACTGTGACAGATATTTGGAATAACCAAGAATAACTCATAGAACATACCTAGTCAACAGGTCAAATGCGACACATGTTTGTATGAGCTATTTTAATTGTTTTTGTGTCTCCTGCCCACCGCTGAAGGTGGGTCCCACATGTAACGAACGGTAGTAGTGCCACCTACCCATCACCTCTGGGCATCCAAAGCCTTTTCAACGACCACCCAAACTGTGCGCCCACTCCCATTCACATCACGCATCCCTTCTGCCCCGTAGCCCTAATATAACCTCCCCATTTTTTTTTGTGTTCACCTCTTGAGGTCTTAGCCTCAAAATTGTAAACGAAGAGCACTCTGTCTTAACCATAGTGCAGGATTCTGGGTTCTAGCCCAAAACCAGTCTAAACCTTACTTTTTTTTATCCGGTTCTAGCCCCCACAATTTCGGATGAGGAGTGTTCGGGCTTAACCACAGGGCAGGGTACTAGGTCTTAGCCCAAAAATTTCAATATTGTGCAGGGGCTGCCCTCACACATGTTTGAGTAATTTGGGGGTAGTGGTGCTGGGTCTGATGGTCAGATTTGCGTCATTTTGGACAGTGTGTTAGTGGTAACCTTTCGTGAAGAGTTCTCATAGAAAACTAAGGAAAAATAAAGCGAGCTACCTACCTCCACACGTGTAAACTAGTTTAATTTTTATTTGTTAATGGCCAGGAAATAAGTGGCTCCCTAATAGTTCTGTCACAAAACTACTTTTACTTTCGTCAATAGGTAGCTTACAACAAAACAATGTCTAACGATAGCTGTAATTGGCGTATTAGACGAACACAAGCCTGGATGCGAGTAAAAATATTACAATAACAAGTAACTAGAGAAATTATGACTAAAATAGTTATTAATAATAAATAAAACCAAAGGTAGCAAAGAGCTTATTTTTTTAAAAACAGTAATGGCGACGGGAACAGTATTGGTGACAAACCAAGTTTTAGAGAAAGAGCTTACAATCCTCCCAAAACGAATCTGTGAGGGTAGGAAACTATCCCACCGGGACTCGAATTAGTCATATTTTACAATATATGTGAGGTTGGGAATCGATATCAAGTTTTTTCCTGTTTAGCAAAGGAAAAAAAACTCACAGCTGCAATTTAATACTTGGGTTATGTAAAATAATATGATCAATGCTATGGCAGTTACCAGCTTCTTTGTTGGAATATGATATCTGCGAGAAGGCAGGGTCTGTCCATGCACCAACGTCCCGCGAACCATTAAATATTTACAAACCCACACTAGAATTTTAGACTCTCTTTCTCTCTTTGCTTACCTTAGCCCAAAATATAGAGAAAGCTATACATATTATATTATATACATTCTAAATAAATAAAATAAACGGCACCCAATGTAAAATACACTTTTTTTAGAAAAAATCTAAAATTCACGTGTGTTAATAAAATATTATTATATATTTTTCTCTTTAATATTTTGCTCCACATTCCCTTCTTTATGTGATTCCATTTATTATGTATGCCAAACAAAATATTCTTTATATAAATTATTTTTTCCAAAATATTATTTATTTTCGATATTTATTAAATACCTGGATGTAGGTAAAATAAACTACACCAAAAATAATATGGTGCGATGTAATTAACACCCTCTCCCCACAAATATATTAGCCTATAATAATTAAATACATAATTTAAAGTAAAACCATAAACAATGAGCTTATTATTTCTAAAGAGTAATTAATAATGAAAAATATAGTTTTTAAATAAAGACACACGTAATTAATAATGTTTAAAACACATTATAATGATTCATGATTTAAAAAACTAGTAGTAAAGATTTCAAGCTGAAAGCAAACATCCATATTTTACCGTCCAGCCTCCCACCCCTATCCCCAACGCCATCTCCACCCTTGACGCTGACGTGAAAATATATATTTTTTTACCACCTTGCGACGCCTCCTGTTGTGTGGACAAGTAGGTTTAATACCACTACACTAAACAATCCCCCTCATTACGCCAAACCCACCCATTAAAGTTCGGTTATGTCAAACTTGTGAAATATTAAACGTTAACTTTTCTACAGCAAAGCGATGGTCCATGAAATGTGCCTTGCTGTTTACGGAAAGTCTTGTACTTTACATTTTCACACTACCGGCTGTGTTACAAACTACCCCTATATAACCAAGACGATTCACATAACCTTATTTCATTAATGAAACTGAACAATTAAACTATTCATTTGGATTTATGGGATTCAATTTATTATTGTTATTTCACATTAATTAATAATGATATATTCTAAAACAATGACTAATGTTTTTTTTATTTTATTTTTTTCAAAGTGTGAGTTTCTAAAACAAGTAACTCGTATCTGCCAAACAAAATCTCAATTTTATAAATTAATAATTATTTTATATAGTGATCATTGTATTATTCTATTTTATATTTACTGACATACTATATCTGCCAAGCAAAATCATTTTATAGATTAATTTTGCAACTCCATATACTCAGGTATCGTAGTTATTTTTAACTGTGTTAAATATTTCCATTTAAATGATAAATGTATGTATTATAAAATTGCTTCTGCCAGACAAAGTCTACATTTTCTAACTAAATTTTTCTGTTAATTTAACCGTGTCCAAACTAGCTTAGCTTTAAAAAATGTGTTTCTTGAAATTTGTATGAGCACTTGATTATTTATCTTAAACCTTTCTTTATATAGCAGAACACTGTTGCTTATTGAATACACACTTAGTATTTTCACTCATACCCTCATGAATGAGTGACATCACTTACAAAAAATTTAACAACCCTCACCTTCAGGATGATATTTAAATATAAATTATTATTTAATCATGAGCTATAAAAGCAACACATCAATGGCCGATCTCATCACCCTGTTAAATGAAGACTAGTAATTAGTAATTTTATATTAATTATGTCAAACTCGATTCTCTGATACCTCAACACCCTAGATTATTAGTGGTATCGAAAGAATCGACATCGATATTAATATTACAGCTCTCGACTCTTAGCTCTCAATTAAAAACGGCAAAATTGAGAATGAGTAGTCATCGATCATCCCTTGTATTAAATAAATTTGCCGTTATTAGCTATAGTTAACGACCGATTTGGTGAATTTAAAAGACTGCGTCTTACTACCCGTTCGGGTTATAAGCACTTACGCTAATGCGTAATGGTAGGGTTATTGTGAGATGAAATGGAGGATCTACAGTTTAACGTGGAATCCGAACCACTATGGAGGCCTGGTATTCCTCACATTCACAAGTCATGATAATACACGTATTGCCAGAGGTGATGGAAGGGTTTGGTAATCAGATAAATCTGTGCCGGGACCGAGGATTTAACCCCGGACCCCCAGCACTGAGGTCTGACACCTTACCCATAAACCGCCGGGTAGCCATTAAATAACATGTGTTTTCGACAATAATAATTGACTACACCTCTTTACTTCCACGCAAATATGGGTACACCTCCTATTATTTCAACCTTACTCATCCCTAACCCACAAGAGCAATTTATCCATATGAGTACAGCCTGAATGGTGCTAATAAAAACTTTATTAATATGTAGGCCTAAATTATGATGTCGTTCTCTCTAAGAAATGTATTTTTTAACTTATTAGATTAGTCATTCTTGTCAATTTATATATTTTTGAAACAAATCAGGGTTTTTTATTTTCACATGCCTGCTAGTAGATAATTATAATATATTTTGAATTTTGTAATGAGACGTCTATTCAGCTCCTGCTTTGGGAACAATGATGACCCGTAATGCAGTTTTTTGAATGGCCTTTATAGAGATAAATGAAAATGAAGCATATATTTAACCTTAGCTAAACTATATTATATAAAATTACAATTAGTTTTAAATTATTTCAATCTCTTTTTTATAATAATCTACCTTAGCTTATATATAAAACTAGCTGACGTACCTAGCGTTGCCCTAGGCAACCACGCAAATCATTGTGTGGTTGCCCTTGGCAATTCATTTAGTTGCTTCAAACCGACAGAAAAAAAATCTTAATTTTATCTCTTCCAACCCAGTTATTAATTAATTTAAAAATCAAATAAAAAAAATTGAAATTCCCGCTTCGAGATATACATGCGTATGATAAATATCGAGCAGTACGATTATGACAGACAAAAAAACTCTTAATTTTATTATTATTATTATATTATTATTATTATTATTATTAGCACCGCGTCTTACTACCCATTCGGGTTATACGCACTTACGCTAATGTGTAATGGTAGGGTGATTGTGAGATGAAATTGAGGACCTACAGTTTAACGTAGAATTCGAACCACGGTGAAAGCCTGGCATTCCAAACATTCACAAGTTGTGATTAATACACGTCTCGTCAGAGGTGAAGGAAGGGTTTGGCAATCTGTGCCGGGACCGAGGATTGAACCCCGGACCCTCAACACAGCAGTCCAACACCTTACAGTCAGACCGACTGGTCACCCTTCATTTTATTAATATAAAAGATAAGGGAAGATGGAGGATACGATGTTCGTTGGTAATTATAGCTTATGTTCAAACAATATAAATACTATTTGTTGTTATCGGGAAAATAATGTTCATACGATATTAACATAAAATTGAGCATTGTTTATGTGTACCATAAGTAAACATCATTTTATGCATCTATGATAAAAACCAATCAAACCAAACATAGCAAAAAAAATTATACTTTACATGATCTGATTAAATATTTAATAAACTTTATATTACTGTTTTCATCTACCCGTGCCACTATTAATGAAGTCTTAGGCGTTAACATCAAATAATACTAGCTTGATGAAGGTGGGAAGATCGAGGTTCAAGTCCAAGCTGAATTTAATGGGATTTATTAATCATACATGATTGATAACTATGGCTTACACCTTTTCATATCCACACTAAAGTGACTATACTTTGTCTCAATCCACCTCCTAAGCCTTAATCCTTAGATTAGTTCGTAAACAGCCCTTAAGTTAAGTGTCATAATAATAATAATAATAATAATAATAATAATAATGAGATGATACGCTTTTGTGGTTGAATGGTCCAAATTTATTCTCGTGATTGACTGGACTGCCGTTGATTGGTGTTCGAATCTCTGTCCAGTGTAATGAAGGTGGATTTTCCTAAATGAATCAGCCCCACTACTTGTATGATGATTTTGAACCAACGCCATTCATCGATCAGTCAGTATTAGTTTAAATTTGTTAGATTGTGCGTCTTTCTGTATTACATAGCCGGTTCGTAAATTGTGTGTCTAGTGACTCCTGTCCCATGAATGTTTTCAAAGCCCAGTAAAAGTGTTGATACAACTAAAGGAATGAAACGGAAACACGTGACACCGATTATATACAAAAACTGGACATTAATTATCAACTAGAGAAGAGTGAGGACAGAAACACTATGATGCATTCATCAACTACCAGATAACCCGCTTCGGTGGCCGCATCGTTTAAGGTTCTACTAACACAATATACAGTAGCCACATGGCTTCTTTGGTGCTGACTGACAGTTCACAGCTGATAATTGACAGCTTTGAAAAGTTACCATACCAAATTACGTATCCCTACTCCGAACCAGATGATCTGCAAAAACACGTGTTTAGCATTTGTCACGTTTTACAATCCAAATTTAGGTATACACCTAAATGTTGACTGTCAGAAGTCAGCTGTGAGCTGTCAATCAGCACCAAAGAAGCCATGGGGACTCTGTACTTGACTGCTGAAGACGGGAAGATTGGGTTTCGATCCCGGTCGGATGTACTGAGGGTGATTTTTCCTAAATGGTTTTCCACTTTACCTCCAGGAAATTTGGGTACACGTCCTTTAAATTAAACTTTCCTAATCCCTAAAACATTAGTGTAATTACACCTTAGGCGTGTAGCCCAAGCAGGTATTAAGAATCAGTGCTAAAAAAAATGCCAGCTATTTAAATGCACGATATTTTTTTCCTAAACTTAAGTTATGATATTTCATGATATTAACCATGAACGTTCTCATGTTTATTTTTCTAGTTTTTACCACACCACACATAAATATTCCGGGAATCTGACATATTTGGCAATACAGCATTGCTGAGGTCTCAAGCTTGCTGGATTATATAACTTTTACTATATTTTGAATATCGGTAGTACTAAACAAACAGTTTTAAATAAATGTTCTTAGAAAAAGTAAAATATTATTTTGATAAAACCACAGCTTATGGAGGGGGAGTCATCCCGTGGTTTACAGTTACATTAACAAAAATAAAGTGTGGGTTTTATTTCCCCTTTCGTGTGATTAAAATATCCCATTATAAAGTTTGGCATATTTTACATATAGGTAGGTTTTAAAATATTTATAAATATATCATAAATTTACATTCATTTTAATTTAATATCACAACCTAAAATAGTTAATTAGTAAAATCCACCTGACACGAAGACTGAACTTAGCGAACAATACCCGACGAGCTAATTAACTAGCCACTTAGCTATCAAAAGCGTCATATCCTCAAAGAAACCACTCCAATTCCTGCCGTAAAAATGAATTGTATCAACCGATTGAAATATTATTTGAGACACAGATCACAACCAGGTCGACAATGAGTGATTAGTTGCTACCTAATTACTCATTTAATCTAGAAACCAAGTTCGTATTAGTATAAAAATTAATGTAAAGCTGTCATTTATTGAGCAGTGGTTTTTTCTACTGCTTTGCCGTTGGGACTAGTCCTTCCAATTAAAGCTAATGGATCGCGTTGTACCATCCTCAAAGAATTCCCGAAGCGGACTTTGCTGACCCAGAAGCATATGTAAAATGTGTCATCAAATAAATAAATGGCACGTGGCAAAGGCGAAGGGATAGTGAGGCNGGGGGGGGGGGGTAGTTAATGGCGGAATTAATTAAAGTTGTCTTTATCAACTAAAAAATAATAAAAGTTAGTCACTAAACATTTAACTAAGTTATTTAAATGTTTATATAATAATATTGGAGTGGTTTTATTAAGAAGTATAATATGCACTAATTATACTGATTGTGTGTGGAAATTTTTTAATCCGTTGCACTAGAGGCCAAATGGTATAAATCCTTGGTCACAGTACGCAATGTATTGTTCAAAAAATTTTACAAAATATTAGCCACATTTATTGTACACTTAAAAACCAATTTTCTTAGAATAAATATTTCTGTTAAATCATGTTAGCTGCAGCTGTAACTTTTGATGGATTGTGTACATTACCTATAAATTAACACTGGTAATATGGTAGAGTACTATAAATAAATACCGCAAAAATATTTTAGTATCTCATAAAAGTTATTTAAAAATGCACCCTTCGTTTACCCTGAAAGGTGGTAAACTTATCATGCCCTTATATGCAATATCATAGTTATAATATAAAAACGTAATATATTTCGTCAAGCAAAGGCTGCTACCTCTCAAGGTATATTCGTAAGAAAATCAAGGTATAGTTTTATCACATGGTCTATTCACATGGCATACACGAATGTATACACTATTTTGAACAAAATGACAGCTTCTTTACTTATACTCGAATAATCACCAATATTAATATATAAATGATTAGTTAATGTTTTGTATTTTGTATATCTCGCATTGCACACATTCAATCATCGTTACATTAATTAAGTATGGATAGGGGTGTTCGAATTTAAATGAGAAATTTTGAATTTGTGAAAGGGAAGGGTGGTAAATCATTTAGGAAATAAAACCCTCATTACAACCGGCTATAATTCTAGCCCCAACCTCCCCGTTACCGGCCAACCAGAGCATACGAGGTTGACAGCTTATACCGCGAGTCCACCTATGAGATTATAATTTACAAATTATTTTTATCTAAATACCCGTTACGGTGGCGGCATGATCTAAGACGCTACTCTCGCAATACACTAGACTGCTGATGACGGAGAGATATAGGTTCAAATCTCGGTCGGGTGTACTGAAGGTTTTTTTAAAAATTGTTTTCCATTATTCCTCCACGCAAATTAGGGTACATTTCTTCTATATATAATCTTCCTAACACCTAAAACCATTATCGTAACTAGTATAGAAGCGTATAACTCAAACAGGTAGTAAGATGTCGTGCTAAAAAAAACTTCACCCAAGACAGCCCACATTTCTCAACTGCGAACAATATGTGAGGTGTTTAAGGTCCGAATACCGGGTGTTCATTTGAAAAATGTCCACCAAAATATCTCGAAAACAATGCATTGCAGATAAACACGTCCGTCAACCTTGGTTGGGTTTGAACCCGTGAATATTTTACACCAAGACCACCAAGGTTGATTGCTCACACTACATTGGTAACTTAATCTCCAGTCGTAGCTAAAATACTGTGTACAAGATGTTGTTTAAATCATTACTTGGCAAATTTAATAAGATATTCCAAATATGTTAATAATATATCGAAGATTTTTTCCCCTCCTTTAGAAATGTTTTGATGTTGCGAGAGGGCTATGGTGGGTTTCAAAGTTGACTTGAAGAACGTGAATCTCCGCACATTCTTTCTTATTTCCTTTGTATCGCCTCTAAAAGCGTCAATATATTATGGTATTTTGATAAGTTATTTCAAGAGTTCAGTTTATTCCCAAACCACTACGATATTTAGTATGTGTTCGACCAGTTATCCGGTAAAACGATATCGAGAATGGTAGATAGTCCCTTAGAAATGTTCAGAGCACGTAGCGAACTAGCCACTGCCTGATAACGTGACTACGTGAACTGATAGCGGCCCCCCATTGTACGCCATCACGCCTCTGTGTGTGTGAACTCTCCCGCCGCTCACATTCGAGACACGATCTTACGCGGTCCTCTAGCGTGCATTGTGTAAACTATAGGTCCATATCCCAACCAGCGTGGCGCGCATACCAAAACCTCTCGCGTCAAGACATTGGCTGCATTGACGCCAACACGTCGTCTTCCTCTCTCATTCGATGAGACGCCCGCGGCGGTCATTAGAGGAAGAAGGGATGTTGAGGAGGTTTTGTGGCCGTTCTCATCATTGTTACGTAAGTCACAGTAGGCCTGAAATATTTATACGACCCTGATCTCACAATCAGATATTTAGTTTGATTCATAAAGAAGATATTCACATAAAGTACATTCACCACCTGAGTTTACTTTGATGACAGCTCAAAAAATTACTAGAAATAGTTCCTAATGTATCCTTACGTCAACAGCTGCCGTATGTCACTTTGAATAAATGTAATGAAAACAGATGATAATGTATACACGCGATAGTTAACCACAGTAATCTAGGCCAATATTATTGATATTTATTTGAGGTCGAGCACAAAGCTTATTTACCGTTTTATTCCACTTAAAAAAATTATTATTCACAGCACTTTTACTAAAACTCTGCCAAATATAACTTCAAAATTGCGACCGATAACCTTAAACCTTGTGATTGATCATGAAGTAAACAAGTTATATACAATGGTGCACCCACGTAATTGATGAACATACTTTATTCGGATAAATATTTCGAAATACAATAAAATAATAATAACATAATTTATTATATATAAAAAAGTACAAATAATTTCTCTTTTCCAAGTAAATACAATGCCTTGATTAAAAAGTATTAATGTATACCCTATATTTCAAATTATTGATAACATTCCAAAATGAAGAATAATTACTTTTAAATATGTTTGAAATATTGTTCCAGAGAGGATAAAAAAAATATTAAAGGTAAATAAATATAGTGAGAAAACTAATGTTTAAGTTATTTTAAATGTAAAATATAAAACGTAAATAAATACCTTATCATTTATAAAAAAAAAACAGTGCTCTTTTACAAGTGTTGGCTATCCAAAACCAAAGCATATGATTTTTCAACTGCCATTCAGGTAAAAAGCTATGGTGAACCGACAATATTCTGTGGTAGTGTGACTGGTGGGTCACGAGACTTTTTTGGTGGGCCGTGACATGTTTTTGAAATGTGAACATTTTGTATATATTTGAAAAGAGAAAATCATGAAAGAAATGTTCAAGCGAAAAAGAAAAAAAGAAATTAGAAAAAATAAGGCTAGTAAGAATATGTAACAGTTGAGCGTACGGCCTTGTCTACGAGGAATAGAATAGAGAAATGTTCTCCCTGGCTTGGCCTGTAGTCAGTGAACACATCATGTACGTCAAAAAGTTAGTTTAGGTTCCTGACTGCGAGTTATACGTGTGCTCTAAAATATTTAATTTCATTTATTATTGTAGCCTGCGTCATTTAATCACCCTTTCACTATATTTTAATGAGTACAGGGTTTGTAGCTCATCATAATGTAGCTTCTACCACTCTCTACAGTAGCCCAATGGCTTCTTTGGTGCTGACTGACAGCTCACAGCTGACTTCTGACAGATAACATTTAGGTATATAACTAAATGTTGACTGTCAGAAGTGACAGCTGCTAAACACATGTATTTTCAGATCATATGGTTCGGCGTAGGGATACATAATTTGATCTGGTAACTTTTTAAATCTGTCAGTTGTCAGATGTCAGTCAGCACCAAAGAAGCCATGGGGCTACTGTACTAACACTATCCCTTTTTTGACAAAATAATTATTTATTGCTATTTTATTGTAATTAAAGTCTTATTAATAATTCAGTACAACTGCTAATATTTATATTGGGAATTTTTTTAATTAAGATAATTACTGATCACTTTTTAACAAACCAATTTTACAGTCAAATTTTCATAGTTAGTGTCTTATATAAAATAGTAAAAACAATTATGACATTTTACTATTTTATTAGTGTTATTTTGTAGGTTTTGTTTATATTTATCAAAAGTAACATTTGTAGTCCAAATGACTCTTATGTATGAGTGCGTTAAAGAAGATTTAATAACTTCTCTAGCTATCATATAAAATACTTCTTATGAAAATAGAACTGTATCACCACCCTACTTATAAAGTTAACTTATCTTAAGATAGAACCTCGAATATCACACACTCAGTGCGAAGACTTCTACCAATTAGATGGAAAGATAAACCAATTTTTAATTAATATATATATACTCGTCAATGTCACGGAGAATCGAAAACAGGTCCTTCTAGACCTGTGTTAGAAGTAGCTTGTCACGTCACTCGACCATGGGATAAGATCTTGGGTCAAGGTGGAAGTGTAGGGGACACGAATTAAGACCAGTGTTTTTGCAATTTTTATATTTTTTTTTTGTTCCAAAAGAAATCGATTTATTATCCAATAGAAATAAAGAGTTTAAGTTTCTTCACATGCTGATATCAATAAGTTGTTGAATATCTATCAAGGATGTTCTTGAATTTTATCTTTTTATTTTCGTTTGAAAAGTTTCTCATTAATGTTAATGCCGCTATGCTTATTACAGTTATTCTAGAACTGTTGGTATCACAATGTGAAGAAAATTAAAGTATTATGTTTTTACTGGAGAAATATTTGATTTAGTTCAACCAAAAAATTTTAAGCTATAAGATCTTCAAAAATATTATCCTTAATTTTATTTCCTTACATTCCCTTAAGAGTACCATTCTTATATATATATATATATATAT
>CABFVX010000157.1:304697-331640 GCA_902151425.1 Timema shepardi | reverse complement strand
TTAGCATCCATTACTGTTTCCAGCCTGTGGTCTGGGTCAGTTTTTTATACAAGCCATATATTTTATGCTACTGGCTTGCTAGGCCTATCCTAGCTTCATATGCCTTATAATTTATAATCTAGGTTGACCTGGCGGACTAGGGGTAAGGTGTCAGACTTCTGTGCTGGCAGCCAGGGTTCAATCCTCGGTCCCGGCAAAGATTTATCTGATTACCAGACCCTTCCTTCACCTCTGACAAGACATCTTGTGAATGTGGGGAATGCCGGGCCTCCACCGTGGTTCGGATCTCACGTTAAACTGTAGGTCCTTCATTTCATCTCACAATCGCCCTACCATTACACATTAGTGTAAGTGCGTACAACCCGAACGCGGTGCTAATAATAATAGTTATAATCTAGCTTAGGACTAGGACAGGCACGCTACCAACTGAGCTAAGGTGTTAGATTGATAATTTATATATTTATATATATATATATATATATATATATATATATATATATATTAACCTATCATAAACTATATATTTGTGTGTATAAACTTATCAGTACGAAAACCCAATAAAATGTTGTATATAACATATAATTTAAGGTAAATATAGTCTACTATTTAAAACACTCATCGACACAGAGGTAAAAAAAAAAATAGAGTACCACCCGAGACGGCCAATCAACGCTACGCCTCGTGTTGATGGCTCCTGCCAACCGTCAACACTCGGTTGTATAGTTGCGGTGAGGTTTCAAAGGGGGAAATGAGTGTGTGCGTGTATGAGTGGGAGAGATCCCTCCTCCCTTTTTTTTTAAATGTCCCCTCTGACCATATGTGTTCGCACGCTTGACAGACGAGCTGTCCTGGCAGTCGGACCGACTGGCTGGCGATCGCTACTTCACGTGTACAGAGGACACGTGGTATTGTTAGAGGAGGTATCGTGTATATAACCTGGTGAGCGCCGAGGGAACTGATTGATGATACTTGTGTGGCCGATGTTGTTTGCATACCACTACACTACGGCTTACAGCACTAATACAAACCTTCTATATCCGACAAGAACGATCTAAATCGCATATCAAACGGTTTAATGACTTTTTTTTTATGTTTGTGCTATTATTATTATTAGCACCGCGTCTTACTACCCGTTCGGGTTATACGCACTTACGCTAATGTGTAATGGTAGGGCGATTGTGAGATGAAATGAAGGACCTACAGTTTAACGTGGAATCCGAACCACGGTGGAGGCCTGAAATTACCCACATTCACAAGATGTCTTGTCAGAGGTGAAGGAAGGGTTTGGTAATCAGATAAATCTGTGCCGGGACCGGGGATTGAACCCCGGCCGCCAGCACAGAAGTCTGACACCTTACCCCTAGACCACCAGGTCACCTAATGTTTGTGTTAAATAGCGTCTTTTTTTTTTCTTTTTTTTTGTTACCGCTTTTTCTACTAGTTCAGGCGGCACGCAGTACTATTGATGATAAGACATAAATATACTAAGATTTTTTTAGTAACTTTAATAACTATTATATCCGACACCTTAGGTCAGTCGGTAGCGTGTCTGTCTATTGAGCTTAGGGTCCTGGGTTTGATTCCCGGCGTGGCTGAAAAATTGATCATTGTTGAAATGTGGGCCCACCCCACAGTGATGAATTAACGGCCGGGGACTGGATGTTGTGCTTGTCCCAGCCTTAAGCTATATAACTAGGCATATGTAGCTTCGACAGGCCGAGCAAGCCGGTATTGGAAAATAACGGACCCATTCCACACTTTGGAAACAGTAATGGATGGAAAGATACGATTCTTCCATCAGAATCAGGGTACACATAAGATAATGTGTTAGGGATGATAAAGTTTTAATATAAGTTAGCTCCATTTTGACTTTCATAGGAGGCCCGTTATTTGAAAAATGGAAATTCATGTTTACACACTAGGGAAATAAAAATATTACAATTATGTTTATATTCTTATTAATTTTTAGAGTTAATATTATATAAAGAGAAATTTTACATTCATCCATAAGGAAGTATTATTGAAATGTAGTTAATCTAATAAAACATCTTTATAAAATGCTAAATTTTAATGACTTCTATTCGATGTTAGTGGATGAAAGTGGGCTTCTTATAAAAACTAGGGTTTAGCTTGTACTATACATGGTTATTATTTCAGGTTATTAATAACGACTGCGACTAGACTTATATTAAACTTATAATCACTCATGCCTCATATGCTTGCCACATCTTCTAAGAATATGACTTAAAGACTAAACATTTTTGACCATATTATGTTCATACTTTCAACAGTGACAACTCGTGAATTGAAGTACGGTACAATTCAAGTATACAAGTATATTTTAATTTTAACTGGATGCTTCAATTTGTAGATCACGAGCCGATTTCTGGTGGGTCACGACAACCTTTTGAAATGTGATTTATTTATTTTTATCAGAAAATATAAAATCATGAAAAATTGCTGCAATCGTTTCATAGTATATGGATGCAGACAAATTAAAAAACACAGCAAATAGTAAATTAAATTTTAAATTAAAATTAAATGTAGGTGGGTCGCAAATGTTTGTAGTTCTATTTTTATAAATACTTAGCACCATGTCTTACTATCCGTTCGGGTTTTACGCTTAAGTACTAACTACGCCAATGGGTTATGAATCGGGAAGGTTGAATATAGAGGATGTGAAACTGCATTTTCGTGGAGGGAGAGTGGAAATAAATTGAGGAAAAATCACTCTCCAGCTCACCCGACCAAGATTCGAACCTCAATATCCTCGTCCTCGGCAGCCTATTTCAACACGAAACAAGCGCGTTAACTAACTACGCCACCGAGGCGGGTTTGTAGTTATAAACTTTAGTTTGTGTTCATAAAATGTTTGGAAAACGCTGTTCTATAATTAATCAAAAGGGGTTCTTCACACAAAATAGAAATATTTAATAAAGGGTAGGAGAGCTTATAAGCTAAAGTGATCACATTCATGAAAGCAAAATAAAGTTTGACCATTATACACATAATTATTTATTAACATAATAATTACATCATTGAAAACCTACTTATTTTAAGTAAGCTAAATAATTATTCTATTATACAATGAAGGTAGTTACATTTTCCTTTTTCATATCCACTGACAGGTGAGGAGTTAAGTATTTTTAATATAACAACTTTATTACTTTTTTTCTCCCCCAACGTTATTTAGATGGTTACAATAAATTACTCACTACGTATTTTGCAGAATCCGTTATTAATAGTTTAGTATCCATGAGAACGCAAGATAATTTTGATATACTTTGATTGCCGCTTCAGTGGCCGAAAAGTCTAAATATTCACTCTCGTGTGAAACTATCCGGTTTATTACAGGGAGAATTAGTTCGAAACCCGATTGGTTCTATTGAGGGTAGTTTTCCTAAATGGTTTCCCACTCTTCTTCCACGCAAAAGCTGTTATATTACCTCTAAAATGCTTCATTCCTCATCCCTACCTCATCAGGGTAATTATCGTGTATGCGCATAATATGAACAGGAAGTAGGACGTGGTTATAAAAGAAAAAATATATATTGCCGTACCACTTTTGAAAACCTAAATTATGTCTGCAGAATCAGTAAAAGTGTGAAGTCTCCTTCCCAAAAACATTTGTGATCAGCACAATGCGAAAACGTGTCCCGAGTTAAGGAATCTCTTGTGAATCCCGATTGAAAAGATCAGTACCTATACTATAAATGAAAAAAAAATAATCACAGTTGGTAGCTTTACTGAAGAATGATGCTTGTTATCTTGAAGTCACCTCATCCTTCTCACAACAAAGTAACTTGCAAGAAAGAGAATTGGTGGTTGTCATAGAAACCGATTTATCCCACCTTGGAAGAATAGTTTTAGCCTGAACACCCTTTACTCTTCAGTAAACCAAGCCAAACCTTTGTTTTTTAATTCAAGATGACACTTGAATGTATTTTTTTATTGTGTTTAGTCATTGGGATTATTATTATTATTAATCTACTATATAAACTATTATTAGAAAGTTACATGTAGAACACACACCATAGCTAGATCCCGGTCAGTAATGGGAACATTTAGTTAAAAATAGATCAAGATAATTTAATAGAAATAGATTTTCAACTCAGAGGGCGATAGAACTTATAACAATTAGACAGCTTAGGCATCATTATCTGAATAAAGTCATCGGATTACGACGTAAACGAACTTTTGTAGGGGTTAGGGATGAAATTTAGGGGTATTTTTAGTATTCACATAATAAATTATAGTCTTCAAAACTGGTTTAATATTTAGTGTTAAGTTTAATAGTTGAGGAAACATAATGATGAAGAGGAAAAATAAATAAGTGGGAATAATATTTTAATCATATATTTAGATCCAACAACATGTTGAACAGAGTGTACACTAAAAATTAAGAATGTGTAGCTACGGAAGTGCATAGTTGAAACTAGGAATAGTTGCAACTTAGGACGGTCGCCTAGCTTGCGATTACATTCATAGACGCCGGTTCATGACCCAGAGTTCATGAAGGGATAAAATGACTGACTAGCAGGACAATTGTGTCCGGTACTTCAACAAAGGATGTTGTCAAACTAAAGACCTCTGCACGGTCTAAGAATATATTAGAGTTAGGGTAGTTTACTCAGGGACAGATACCATGTATCAAGCATCTTTTGTAAATAATTGTATATTTTATATTTCATTTTATTAAACTAGTTAGTTATATAATAGTAAACATGGTGACCTGGTGGTCTAGGGGTAAGGTGTCAGACTTCTATGCTGGCGGCCGGGGTTCGATCCCCGGTCCCGGCAAAGATTTATCTGATTACCAAACCCTTCCTTCACCTCTGACAAGACATCCTGTGAATGTGAGGAATGCCAGGCCTCCACCGTGGTTCGGATTCCACGTTAAACTGTAGGTCCTCCATTTCATCTCACTATCACCCTACCATTACACATTAGCGTAAGTGCGTATAACCCGAACGGGTAGTAAGACGCGGTGCTAATAATAATAATAATAATAATAATAATAATAGTAAACATCTCTCGTATTATTTGAATGTGTGCGTGTGCTCCCATCCTCTATGAGCTAGCGACCGGTCATAACAGACATATTTTAGATTATAGCTTGACTAACTTTTGAACACCTTTATGTATTTCAATTTAAGTTTTAAATTATTGTGATGAAAAATGTGTTAAATGTATATCCTAAAACATAAAACAGCCATTTTAAAATCTGAGGTAAGGATTGTAATTTCAACAAGTACTTCAAATATCTAACTTCAAATAATGTAACCTCACAGTGTAGAATAAAAAATGTTTCGTTTAATTAGTTGAAATGTAATAGCTAGGCACTTCATGACACTATTTTCATATATAAGGTACTTGACGTAAACATTCTGAACCGAATGATTATACTAGCACACGCCCTATAGACTAATTTAATCGATTATAAGTACAACATCCAGCCCCTAGGATAGTAATTTATCGCTATGTAATAGGAGCCTCCTGTTTCACTAATTAAACATTTTTCGGAAATACTTGGAATTCAACCCAGAACTCATAGATCAGTAGTCTGACACTAAACAGACTGAGATAAGGAGTTGTTGGATATAAATTATAGATTCTGGCCAATTATTTAGGGCAACGATATTAGGGACGGAAACTGTATACATAACAAATTAAAATTTTTAGCACTAATGCATTTTAACAAACATATGGCCCGCATTGACCAACCTAGTGGTCTAATGGTGAATATTTCTGGCTACTAATATAGATGACCCGAGCTCGATTCCCGGTGGTATCATAGGTATTTTTCCGAAAGGGAATGGTTCCTATGATTACCATGGTCTGGTTAATTTGGCTTAAGCTAGGTTTAAAAGCCTTACTAAAACCACACAATCATCATAATCATAATCCCATCATTCCATCGGGGTAGCGTGACCAAACCCACATGGGGTCCCATCCCCAGAAGACGGCTATGGGTCAGTAGGAGACCAGGGACATCTGACCGACAAACCCTGGTAGAGCATGAAAATAAAAACTATATTGATAGGCGTGTGGAATAAACGAAGTTCATACAGTCTGGGCTTTCGGGGATATGAGGAATTTGAGATTTAAACCCCAGCTGTGATTATTGGGGGGGGACTTTTTTAATAGGTTTTTCAGCTCTCACTCCACGAAGATTCCCTCTAAATTCTATTTGTATCATCCTTACCACATCAGAAGATCTGAAAATGAAAACCAGCTAGAGAACAAAAACTAAATTTTGAAGATCCACAAAAGACCTTTTATTTATAAAACAATATCACGACACTAAAAAATTATTATGGCCAATTTAAATACATATAAAAAATTAACATAAAATGTAATAAAATCAAGAATAAACAGTTTTTTTTAAATCTTTTTGTGGTAAATTTTAGAATATAAATCTATTTTGCTATCTCATCTCTATTAAATTTCATATTTTGGTCTTTACTTAGTTTTCATTCCCCGGTATTCTTGCGCATAGCCTTTAGGGATATCAGGGTGTAGTATAGTAAAATAACTACTTGGTATAATGGTTTTGACTGATCCATGGTAAATTTGATTTGTTGTCTTTGGATGTCAAGTACTTAAACAAACAATAATTTTGTATTTACTGTAAATATATATGTGTAAGCATTTCAACAATTTTGGGACAGACTTGGTATTGTAGGAGGGTCACATATTGATATATAGATATATATATATATATCAAAGGATAAAAAATATGTTTTTTTACGGCTATCACAACAAACCTTTCATTGGTAAAATATATTATTTTACACCATTCATTTTCAATAACGTCAATCACTTCTATTTGAAAAAGTAAAACAATATATATTTTTTCATATATATTTTCTTTACATGACAATATATTTGCACTCTTTATTAGATTGACAGATTTGAACAAAACTCATAAATTAATTTTTACTTTTATTTTTATTTTCATGTGATTGAGTATCTTCTTTGTCTGCCGTAATCATGTGTGTGCGAATAATATATTTCGTGACAAGGGGCAGGTTCTCCATGTCATAAACATTAAAAATCACGTTTCATTGTTTTTGACTTTCAAATGTCATGCAGATAATGGAAATATTTTAATTCATTAAAATATGTGTGTTAATTTTTATAAATCAATTTACTTAGATTATATACTCAAAATAAATAAATCTATTTTAATATTTAAAAAAAAGTATTTCAATTTTAATTAGATGACTAATTTTGATTTTAAATGTATAGAAATAATAAGTTTTGACTCAATGTTTAAATTTACAAAAAAAAAGTTTATTTTTGTTTCAGCACTGTGTCTTACTACCCGTTTGGGTTATACACTTTTATACTAATTACGCCAATAGTTTTAGGAATAAGGAAGGTTATATTTTTAGAAAGTGTACCCGCATTTTCGTATAAGAAGAATGGAAATCTATTTTCGAAAAACTACCCTCAGTACACCCGACAAAGATTCGAACCTCAATCCAACCGTTATCGGCAGTCTAGTCTACTGCGAGACTGGTGCCCTATACAATGTGGCCACCTAAGCGGAAAGTAACACCAATAATAATAATAAAGTAGGAATTAAAAGCTGAACAATAATAACTATAATAATAAAGTAGGGATTAAAAGCTGAATAATAATAATAATTATCATTATTATTATTATTCAGCTTTTAAAGCCTAATAATAATTATTATTATTATTATTATTACTATTATTACTATTATTAGGCTTTAAATTCCTAATATAAGGTATAAGGATGGTTTAATGGCACTCAGAATAGTATAGATAGGGATTTGGAAAAATACAACTTTCCAAAACCTAAAATAAAAAGGTGAATAACAAGATAATCGTCTGAGTAGAAGTTTAAAACCCCTATTATGGAAAAATGTTCGTATAATCTACTCATTAGAGGGTCAAACCATCAGTGTCAAAGTAAAGTTCCCACAATCAATTCTGTTACTAGGCATTATCATCTACATTAAACAAGGATTAAAAATTATTAAATACTATTGTTTATTTATAATGTGAGAGCTTTATAAATTCTCTGTTCAAAGTCTCAAAACTTCTTACCTTGATAGTGAATAAACATCATCATCATCATCAACTCTTTCCAGCCTTTGGCCAGATCCGTCTAGTGGAATTCCTCCATTTTCCTCTATCCTTCCACCACTCTTCTTTTATTCATTGCTTCCATTCTTCTTCTCTCACTTGCACACTTAATGTTGTATACTCCTGTCATCTCTTAGCGTAAATAAACTTAAATGTGGGTACAGTTCATTTAAATCCTATCTTTCTCAATCTGAACGCATTAGAGTAAATAAGACAAGTAACAATAAACCATCTGGGTGGTCGAATGATCTAAGGCAGTGTTCACGTTACACTAAAGACCAGAATAAAAGATAATATTTCCGGGAAGACGCTCACCTGTAACGTAATATATATATANATAATAAAGTATTGAGGACCATTACTAAGTTAACTGTGGCAAATATATAGTAAGACGTGGTGCTAGAAATATATATATATATAAATAAATATATATAAATATATAAAAATAAATAAAAATATAATTATATAAAAATAAATAAATATATATATATTAGCACCACGTCTTAATACCCGTTTGGGTTATACACTTATGTACTAGCTATGTGTTAGTATGGGCTAGGGATGAGGAAGGTTTTATGTAGAGGAAGTCTACCCGGATTTTCATAGAGGGAGAGTGGAAAACCATTTTATAATAGGGGCTCTCAGTATCGGTGTCGCAAAGAGACGATGATGGTTTGCGGGCGTCTTACAATATCTCGCTACTTATAGCGAAATCCGGAAAACCGTATACTATCGGAGAAAAGTTAATTTTGCCAGTCGTTAAAGAGGTTTTAAAAACTGTTTTACACAAACCTGCATCTGGTATTATTAAAATAATTCCTTTAAGCAACAACACAATTCAAATACGTATTGATGAAATGAGTTATGATATTGAAACCTTCTTGTGTAATTATTTGCAAACAACCCATTTCTCTATACAGTTGGACGAGTCAACTTTACCTGGTAATGAAGCATTATTATTGGCATATGTTCATTCTATTATGGATCAAGAAATCTACGAAGAACCGCCCTTCGCGAGAACTTTGATAACTGGCACTAAAGGTGAGTCAATATTTAATGATTTGAAAGATTAATTCATTGAAAAAGCAATCCCTTTATCAAATATAATATCAGTAGCAACAGATGGAGCACCTGCCATGGTTGGGTGCTATCGTGGATTTATAAGCCATTTAAAACAAAATAGACCTGGGGTGTTATCAATACACTGCGTCATCCATCAACATTTAGTTGCTAAAAATCTGAATGTTAGATTGTGTAATCTCTTCAATTAGTCATTAATGCAGTAAACCGAATCCGAAGCAACGCGTTAAATATGCGGTTATTTACGCAGTTGTGTGAAGAAAATGCGATATTTTCATCAATTACTCCTTCACACTGAAGTACGCTGGTTGTTGAAAGGCTTATGTTTGACAAGATTTTTTGCACTTTTTGAGACTGTTTTAGAGTTTTTGGATGCTAAAGATCCAATTTTTAAAAAAAATTAATCAAGTGAAAATCAGACATTGCCTATTTAACAGATTTGTTTTCAACATTTAATGAGGTTAACTTGCAGTTACAAGGTGACACTCTAAATTTTATTAAAACAAAGTCCATCCTTTCAGAGTTTCTTTCCAGAATTAAGCTAATGAAGCAAAACATTTGATGGTGTGAATTTTCCCAGTTTCCCAATTTGTCACAGACAAACTGCCAGGAAGACGACGTTTCGAACTACGTTCAACATTTAAATGCCCTATATTCAGATTTTTAACCTAAGTTTGAGGATGTTTTGACTGTGGTAATACCACAGTGGATAACCAAGCCATATGGTGACATTGAAGAAATGGATGTCACATTACAAGAGGAACTGATCGGAATAAGCACTAACGAATAACTTAAGGTACGTTTTAGAAACGGATATCAGCACTTCTGGCTTCAAATGGGGGAGGAGGGCTAGCCTTAAATTGTTTTGGCCCACCACATTAAAATCGTTATAATTCAAGCAATTTAATAGTACAAACGTTGAATTTTGGGCAAATATAAGCACAAACGTATCACTAACGACTGTATGAATTTATATTCATTTGTAGAACGTGGTGGACCAATTTGATGTAGGTGGTATTTCTCCATGCTATAATGTACTTAAGAACAAAGAATGCGCATGTGGTATCAGTGCGATGTTTTCCTAGTGCACTATTCACATGAATTTCGAGAAATATTTGACAAATACTGCATTGATTGGTGGATAGGAGATAAGCGTCAGTTCCTTGGACTGCCCATTCACTAGAATTGACTTTGGTGATTTATTTGGGGTGTGTGTGGGGGGTTGGGGGTATTAAATACAAAGTATATCGAGATGTACCAGCCACGTTAGAAAATATGAAAAAACGCAGCTCCCCTAACCACAAACGTCCAAGATAATTAGTACATTTTTAAATACATCTTTAAATTATTTTGAGATATTTTTTATCGTAATTCAAAGTAATACAAAATTTGTAAATTAGTTTATTTTAGTTTTTAGTGTGTAGTCAAAGTAAAAACCACACAGATGTGCTAAATTTATACAAGTCTCCTTGGCCCATAAATAAGGGTCAAAGAAAAATCTAAAACATAATATTTAAAAAAAAAATCAAACTGAGTACTAATTTAATAACATTTTATCTTTAAAAATGGCCAACTACAATTCTTAAGTATGTAAAGAAATTTTAAATTTCACATAAATAAGTTTTTTTAAGATTTTTCTAACCTATTACAAGATATGTATTAATAGTGTTTGTCTCTGAAATAAATTGTAACATATTATTGGTTCCATGCTGTGGCGATGGCCACTATGGAGATATACCTCACTCTCAATGTGTTGACTAACCATCTCTGGCCAATTGGTAAAATAGTAAAATAGTTTGTGCTCTACAGATACATACAGACGGCATTGCGGAAAAAAAACTTTTTTGATTTCAGGGTGTCATGAAACGTCAACATTTCCAGTTAGATTGTTTTGACGATCACAACAATTTCTCTCTGAGGTGTCGAAAGAAAGTAAAAAAAAAATAAGTCTATAAAGATCTTCAATTTGGTTTAAAGCCCTTAGCTTAGATTACAAACAAATTCACGTAATTCTATATCTTGACAATTGAAACGAATTTCTAAAAACAAGCATTTTATTCAAGCAGTGAAGCGATCATATAATCTTCTCTCAACACTGATTACTCCACCCTTGTCACATGAAGGTCACAAAGGAAGGAGTACAGGACGGCGAACGACATTCACCACTAGAGAGGGGAGAGGGAGGGGGGACAATGACTACAAGGTAATCTCAGCGAAAATACAAAAGAGGGTAGGGGAGGACTTGAATCCCGCTTCTGGTTCCCAAGCTCTACTACCCCACAGAGGGCTCAGCGGGTACCAAACATATCAAGGCCCCCTTGGAATAGGTTAATCGTGAGTGAAGAGACTTTCAATTAAACCTTGTAATTCCACCGCCTGTTGTATCACTCTCTCTTTCTTCCAATCTCGATTCGCAACGGGAGGAAGAAAGTGGGTGTATAGGGCTGTAATGACGTCACGTATTCAATGGGAAGCTCGTGGGGAGGGTGGTGGTGGTGGGGGGGGGGTAAAGACACTAACTTCCTGGTAGTTCTATCTACAACCTGCCATAAAAGGCATTCCCCTGTCATGTGTACATAGGACAAATTAGAAACGCCGAAGTGGAGGGAGTGCTACTTGTGTAGCGACATAGACTGCGTGGTCTACTTGTCTAATACTCGCATTCAGTTGTTTTGACAAGGACTTAACTGATATCGTAATTTGATTATATAGTTACGAAGCGTTTTTAGATAGAGCCAAAGATAATAAATCCGATATGGAAGATTAATTCAGTCTAATTTTCATTGGAAATTAGTTTGTATTGTAGTATAGTCTAATTTTGGTAGGAAGAAAAGTATCTGGTAGTTACTCAAGTTACTAAAACCATTTTAATATATTCATATATCAAGTCATGTTATCTCTAGCTATCAATTTTGATAGGTAACTATCAAAAACTTTAAAATGGTACAAATGATATAGTAAAATGTTATCAATCTTGATCCCCAAAAAATATGTTTGTATTTTATAAAAGGCCCTTTCAATGAAAATTGGACTACATAATAATAATGGCACATACTAATATTGGCTTTTTTTTGCACCGCGTCTTACTACTTGTTCAGATTATACAAATGGGCACTAATTACACTAATAAGTTTGGGATGAGGAAGGTTGAATTCAAAGAAAAGTTGCCCGCATTTGCGTGGAAAAAGAAATAGTGGAAAACAATTTTGGGGGGAAAACACCTAAGTACACCCGACCGGGATTCGAATCCCGATCTACCTGTTTTGGGAAACCTAGTAAAACACGGGAATGACATCTTAAACCATGCGGCTACCGAAGAAGGCCACTTTGCTAGTCTTAAACAACACATTCGACAACTCCAAATGATAGAAAAGAATGAAACTTAGTCGAGAGAAGTGCTTTATGTGTGTACAAGGATTTGCAACCATCCTCCTACTCCCCCCNCCCCCTACTCCACACAAGACTTATTATCACGTGCTATCCAAACTACCTGAAATACCAGCCACAACGAATGTTCATTGTTTACAACCGGTTCTTTGTACACTACTTTGCTTACTGATTAGCCGGCGTGATGGTATTAGCTTAATTTATATTCTTAAATATAAGGAGTACAACAGAAGAAGTCCTGTCTTAATCCGATGAGTACTTTTTGAGTTTACTGGAAACATACAGAAAATATAAAGAACAGACAGATTTAGAGTGCTATTATATATAATATAAACTTAGTTTCACAGGAGGGTTTGAGAAACAAAAACTCCCTACTAGATATCCAATTATTATTTACATCCATTACTATATGCAGCTTATAGCCTGGGTCAGTTTTGTATTCAAGCCAGGTATTTTTCCACTACCAGCTAGCTAGGCCTGTCGTAGCTTCATATGCCTTATAATCTCTATCTTAAAGCTAGGACAGGCACAACATCCAGTACACAGCCGTTAATTTATCAATTATAAGGGGTAAACCCATATTTATATCAGTGATAGATTTTCGGACATGCTGTGAATCGAACCCGGGTCCTTTAGCTCTTTAGGCAGACACGATACCGACTGAACAAAGGTGTCAGATCTTGATATTTAATTGTTGTACTAAAATAATTCCTTCAATTCAATATTTGACTAGAGATGTTGCTTGCATTTACTCTAGAGCTTTAAAGATTATTTTTTTAAGCATTCCATTTTATAATCTTGAATACAATAAAGTTTGAGCTGACAATGAGGATTTTTTCTATAATTTTTTATGATTTTATTTAGCACTGCATCTTACTATCCGTTCGGGTTATACGCTTAAGTAGTCCTACTGATTACGCTAATTTATTAGGAATTGGGAAGTTTGAATATAGAGGAAGTAAACCAGCATTTGCATGGAGGGAGAGTGTAAAATCATTGGGGGAAAACTACCCCCAGTCCATCCAAGCAAGCAAGCAAGCAAACAATAGCATGCTCTGATGCACCCTGAAGGGGAGCACAAGAGCAAATTCCAACACGTACCGACCAATTGGTCACACCGTGTGGTTCGCAAAAAGTTTAAGGGCGGGTTGTCGCGTTCGCGAAGTTCTAAAAATTTAAAAAATCCGATATTTATAATAATAATAGGGGGGGGGGAAATTTAATAAAATAAAAACCGAATAGAGGTTTTTAGAGTTACGTGCGGAGACACTACTCTATGGAAGGCTGGTGAGAGCCTCCCAAACCACTGTTATCACATCTCGCTTATCCGAGCAGGGCTTTGGGACGTCGATGGCACCCACCGGGGTCAATGACGTAGTTCCCAAGCCCCTGGATAAGAGGATTGGTGGCACCGGGAAGTCTGGCGTAGAAGGACTGCGCCAGACCCCGGAAGTGGTCCTTGATGGTAGGCATGTCCAGGTCGCGGTGTAGAGTCTCATTCCGGACATACCAAGGTGCGTCCACAATGATCCTCAGACACACGCTCTGGAATGCCTGCATCCTCCTCATATACGTGTCCGCCAGGTGGCCCCAGGCGGGACACGCATAGTCGAGGATCGGTCTGAGCAGCTAGCTTGTACAGCGTCAGACCGTTCCTCGTCGACAGGGCGCTACGCCTGTTAAGCAGTGGGCCTAGGATTCCCAGCCTTTGCCTCGCCTTGCTGAGTCTTTCATTGAAGTGCAGTCTCCAGGTCAGTTTGGTGTCCAGCGTAAGTCCCAAGTACTTAGCGCTGTCCGCCCATCTGATCTGTTCTCCGAACAGCTGGAGTGGGGCCGGCCTGTAGTACTTTCTTTTCCATGTGAAGAGCACCGCAGTGCTCTTCTCCACGTTAATACTCGTTCTCCAGGTTGTCAGCCACCCCTCCAACTGCGTCAGGTGCGTCTGGAGTCGCCTCTCCACCAGCTGCCCTCGCCACGACTCCGCTACTAGAGCCGTGTCGTCCGCATACAGTGCCAACTCGGTGCCTGTGGATTTTGGGATATCATTCACATACAGACTGAACAGCACAGGGCCCACCATGGAGCCCTGCGGTACTCCAGCCCGGATGCTTCTGACTTGGGAGGTGGCGTTCCCAAAGGTGGTGGAGAAGGTGCGGTGGTAAAGATAAGATTGAACAACCTTAACTAGGTAGAAAGGCAGATTCAGGGACTGAGATTCGAACCTTGATCTCCCCGTCGTCAGTAGTCGAGCTCAACATGACTAGCGCGTTAGCTACGCCACCCAGGCGGGTTTTTTCGAGCTAAAATATATATATTATTCAACAATACCACTAATATTTTCTATCTACGTTAATTTGAGAGAAATGGGATGTATCAAGGAAGAAACTGTCTGTTATTAGTGAAATATATTTTTCAGAATTAAACTAGTTTTGGTCATATGCATGTATTCAGTTGGTAACTAGTATTCTTAGCGCCGTGTTTTACTACACGTTCTGGATGTACGCCTATGTACTAATTATGCTAATGATTTTAGGTATAAGGAAGGTCATATTCATAGGAATGTACCCATATTTACGTAGAGGGAGAGTGGAAAGCCATTTTCAAAAAACCGCCTTCAGTGTACTCGACTGAGTTTCGAACCTTGATCTCCCCGTCATAGACCATAGCACCTTAGACCACGCTACCACCGGATTGGGTGGTAACAAGTTGGGGGGGGCTACTTTATAAATTTTGCCACACTATTTGCTAATTATTCGCACTATCCTACCAAGCAAATGATTGTACACGCCCATCAAAATTCTTCTTTTCTCTCCCTAAACCATTTGTGAAGATGTGGCCAGCTCCGACAGGCAGTATGTCCAGGAGCTACCAATAAAATATGTTGATACGAATTTTTTATGCTTCCGTTAGTAATGGAGTAGAGCAAACACAGATAGGATTTTAAAGGACGGAAAAATGAAAATATATTTAGTAAAATTTACCTCTCAACACCCGAAAAGATTTAAACTCCAATCCCCCGTTAAGGGAATCAGACAATCAAATCAGACAAGATGAGTCTGACGCTTTATTCCATGTGTCCACTGGTGCAGGTGATATTGATCAAGAATCGTGTGTCAACTTTATGATTAAAAACGTTGTGGTTCGACTCTTTGTATATTACAAATTATGTTTTATTCGTTACTAATAAATTTTGCATTAATATAAATCCAACTAATCTAAATCAAACCCATACTAATGATCGTGAGTTTCTTGTCAAGCCCACGATATACAAGATTGTAGGTGACTACGAGGTCAAGGTTCGAACCTAGAGTAGGTGTAGGGTTGGGGGTCGTGACCCACCACTTTTCACACTAATGCAGATACACTTCTTCTAATTATTTTCCTCCTCATAGATTAAGCTGTTAAATCGCCCTTGTGCTATAATATAAAACAACCCATACTCTACAGCCATTGATGGGAATATCAAAGTTTGAGTCTCGGGTGGGTGCAATGGGGTAGCTTTTCCCTATTGACCCACCTCGGTGGCGTAGTTAGATAACGCGCTAGGCTGGTGTTGAGCTAGTCTCTAGAGGACGAGGATAATCTAGTTGGGAATCTCTCTCGGGTGAGCTAGGAGTGGTTTTCCCTGAATTGTTTTCCACTTCCTCTATATTGAACCTTCCCGATTCCTAGCCCATTAGCATAATTAGTAACTAAAAGTATAACCCGAACGGGTAGTAAGACGTGGTACTAATTATAAAGATCTTCACTAGTGATTTATAATTGTGGGCCTTTCATAAAATATCCTCGCTCATGCGAGTGCAGTTCGTTTAAGTACCTAACTAATCTCTGCTTAGTAGATTAAGTCATTAAATAACACCCATGGTAAGTATGAACTTAAAAAAAATTAGCTATAAACACCCAACTTAGCTCACTGACTCAATTATTGTGTCCCTTGTCAAAAGTAAAATGTAAAAGTGCTGACAGAATCATTGTTTTACTTGAAAATTATTAGTCCGAGATAAATAACATATTGATTGCATCACACTTAGCTTATAATTAGAATACCTTATCCATTGTGTCCGTGTCTTGATTGTTTCAATGTTAAAATGTCAGCCGATAACGTCAAATAGGGCCAAAGAATTCCAATGTTTCAACTCACCTTATAATCCCGAGTCTACATCCAATAATTAAAATAATGATGGCATGTTGTTTTTAAACTTGTCAAACACAAATTTAACTCTATTGAAATAAAACATATTTAATTTACTAACCAAGCACTTTGGTTGATTGCAAGGAATATTAGCCTTCCAAAATAAGTTTATCATAATCTCTTGGTGGTTTTGGTCATGATACACCCGCACCGGTTTCATACCAGAATTAGTTAAAACAATTTTTACTCTTTCTATCGAGCTCCAGATCATTAAAATATTTATCAAACTATAGTTAAAGTTTATTATAGTATTTTTGAATTAAATTATTTAATTTTCAAAATAAACTCTCTCAATTATTTTTTAATAGTCAGCCTTTTATGTGACTAAATTGATCAATTTTGTTGTTTTAAGTGCAAATTAATGATAACAAAATTCTAATTGTATCAAAATAAGATCTCCAAATTTTATGAAATTAATTTTTCCCAAAAAAAAACATTGGTAAAAGATGTGTTTGAACCGGCTACTATAATGGACGTAATGTGATAAAAAAATTGATAAAGAAGAAAAAATAAAAACAACGTTTAAACTAACTGAATTGTATTTTTTTTATCTCTCATATTCCGTTTTATTGATATACAGCAATTTTAGCTGTAATTGTTTTCTCTTTTGCATTCCAGCAAAATGTTACGAGTAATTTTATACCTATTTTAACAAAAATAAAGATTTTATTTGCTGACTTTTTATACCTAAATTCAACTTTTTACTTGGTGTATTTATTTATTTTATGTAGTTATTAAAGGTACTTAACTTCCACTTTCTGAACTGACTGACTATATCAGCAGATGATAATTTCCTATGAGTGAGAGTGAAAAGGCCTGACAATTTTTGCCTGGAATTGTATTTAGCATAAATTACAGGGTTTGTTTACATGCCACAATCGACATGAGACTAACGGATTTACTCCCCCTCCGAAGGAAATTGTGCTACGGATCACTCAAGAAAAATTCGTCGATCTCGGCTGGGTTTTAACTTATAAACATCCGGTCCTGAGGTAAGCACTTTACCCCAAAACCATCGAGGTTGACTTTATTTAATAAAATATAATTATTTTACTCGTCCCAAATATAGATCTATACTTATAGCCCACTCAGGATATTCACCAATTTTCATTATTGGAGTAAGCAGGAAAAAACTTTCTCAACATACATTCCCGTCACCGGAAACCAAACAAGACGTAATTTTTGTTTTAGCACCGCGTCTTACTAACCGTTTGGGGTATACACTTATGTACTAATTACGGTCATTGGTTAAGGACGAGGGGGGTTAAATTTAGAGGAAGTGTATCCGTATTTTCATGGAGAAAGAGAGTGATAAATCATTTAGGAAAAACTACCCTTAGTACAACTTCCTGAGATTCAGACTTTGATCTCCCCTTCATAAAAAGTATAGTCTATTGTGAAGGTAGCGCCTTAGACCATGGGGCCACCAAAGTGGGTAGACGATATTGGCGCCTTTTTCCGCGTGACCACTGGTACGGGTAATACATAATTTAGTGTGCATAGTTTGTTTACAGGTAAATTCCCTAAACCAGAAACACAAATTCCTTGTGCTACCGTTAGGTTTGAGGTGTATCTCTCATTGGTATACCCGATTATGCTTTTGTTTGTGTCTGTGTACTAGGGTTGATAAAGTAAAACGTTAGAGAAAATGTACCCGCATTAAACGTGGAAGGAGGGTAGGGAATCGTTTTAAATAAATTCCACCCTAAATTTCTTTGACCGAGACTTGAACCCCGTCATTGGCAGTCCTGTATTTTGTGAGAGGAATGCTTTAAGATTTAAGCCATGCGACCATC
Source organism: Timema shepardi (assembly GCA_902151425.1). Classification (NCBI taxonomy): domain Eukaryota; kingdom Metazoa; phylum Arthropoda; class Insecta; order Phasmatodea; family Timematidae; genus Timema; species Timema shepardi. The sequence continues at coordinate 313,068 of CABFVX010000157.1, read as the reverse complement.
GAAGCGGGCTCTTACTTTTTAAAACAATTATTTAATAACACAATAAGTAAAAAAAAATCTGAGTTTATTGGGTAAAGCAATAAGACATTTTCACCAAAATTATTTTAAAAAATGTGTTACCTTTATGTTCTTATTTGAAAAACTAATTGGATGTTTCCGTGTCACTAACGAGCAGTTAACTTCGGTTAATTGGTAAAGTAGTGGCTATTACTAAGTTAGTAATGCTACTAGATAGTGAGAGAAGGGTGATACCGTTGGGAATAATTTATCATTCCCGAAGTGAGGGTAGTATTTATTCGCGTATGGAAAATCGAAACTGCTCTTTATTTTTTTAAACGGCGTAATGTGATGTGATGGTCAGTTAATTATTCATTTTATCTGTAGTTGTAATGGGAATTTTAAACAACCACAATCCTATAATTAAATTTAAAATGCATGGATCATGGGGTGTCTCATTTTTACTTAGAAAATATACATATATTTATTGATGGATTCCCTTTTTTTTCTCAAACATTCATGGTAAAGGTTTGAAAAGTTTTTCCTCTCTGATGACATTTAACAAAAGATTTAAATATTACAAATGAAAGATATTCCAAGTTAAATTTATTTTATTTATTTATAAATAGATAAAACTACATTTTATATCAACTTTTAATAATATTTTCTTAATACAGAATTAATAATTAAGAAAAAATAATTTGAACCGTGGTATAGTTACTTAAATATACATATTTTTAGGACACTAACTCAATCAGATATTTAAATCAATCCAATACAATAAAAAAAGGTGGAAAGTGTAAAATTTAAAGAAATAAACCAACAAATGCTATTAAGATTTTTGGGAAATCAAAATAGAGTCGTTGTAAAAACCATTCATATTGCACTTGATCGCAAGATGTGCAACTAGTTTTGAAGAATAACTAGATTATCTTTATATAGATAGATTTGTATGCACCTTTTAAATGAAATGATGTCCCTCAAGCCTTTTTAATATCACTAATTAACGCATTCTATGAAACTGTTAACACAATTTTTAATAATTTACAAGTAATTTATAACTAATCTATGAAATCATTTAATGATTTTTATAATGACACTATGTAAATAATAGATATTATCATTTAAATTCCACACTAACATATTTGTATTTTTGCAAATAGTAGCTTATATATATTTTTAACCACGTCTTACCATCTATCCTAGCTCTCCATATTTAATTAAACTACACTAATACGTTAGAAATGAGAAATATATAATTTATGAATAGTGTAACCGAATTTGCGTGGACCAATGGCTGGAAACCGTTTAAGATAAAACTCCCCCAATACACCCGCCAGGGATTTGAACCCTAAGGTAAGCGCCCATTGGGTCGGTACCGCACGGACGGAGACTTAGTTTGCTCAGCTGTTCTCGAGCCAGAAGGTGAGCTTCTCCATTGCGTGCTCAAGGAAGTACTGTTTGCGTTTCTGTTATTAATGGATTTGTTTCATGTTTATGCTTGTGCTTTTATGAGTGATATTTCACCGTATTTTTTAAATATGGAAAGCGAGAAAGAATTTGTAGCTTTTAGTTGCCTTTTAGTTAAAGAGGAGAGAAGAAAATGTAGGAAACGACGATTCTGGATTTACAACATCAACAGGAAAATACTTTTGGAGAATATCACACATTATTTCCTGATCTGGTTGAAGAATACGCCAAAAATTCCGGACCGCACTTGATTTTAATTCCTTCGCCCGGACTTTCTGTCAAATGGCGGAACGACGAAGAGTCCGTTTCCGGTGGTACCGGCGTAGTGGGCGCATCTTGGTAACAAATAATGCTACAAATTAGTTGTACTTTCCCTTCCGTCCTTGTGGGCGTGTGGTAATGACCCAGTGGGCGCTTACACCTTAACTGCCCTGTCACCAGCAAACCGGGCCAGACTAGCGTATTGTTTAGTCAGCGTGGCTACCACCACGGGTACTACAAAGATATCATCATAATCAATCATATACATTCAGAACTAATTAGAGTGACTTGGTCAAAGACTGAAAAATTATTTTTTTCTTCTTATTCAATAAGTTGGATGTATTCAGCTATACACCAAAACACAATCAGTTTCAATACAAACCATGTATGAGAGTAAGAAAAAAATATTAAATTTATTTTGTTTTAAATTAGAACAAATATATTTTTATCTTTATAATAATTTCTCTCTCCCTGACTAATTAAATTGACATTAAATGTTCCCTAATTTTATTTCTCATCTCCGACAGACTTCGGGAGTGATTAAATAGTTCCGGCTTCCTCGAGCCACGGTATTCATTGTGAATGGGAGAAGTGGATAGAGAGAATTGAAGACAACGTAGAAAGGATGTGACATATGTTCCCGAAGTACAGCTGCATTGAAACGCACTTCATCAAGAAGGGATAATTTTATGTCCTCACAATGCACGAGCAGGGGTTCACTTTGTGTGTGTACTTCTCTCTCTGTCTTTGTCTCTCAACCCCCACCCCTCTACCCCATCTCTACAGGGTTCACTTTAATTACATCCATGACGAGCTTATACACTCCACCCTGTGTCCCCCTTTCCAACGTTACTCATTTCAGACACATATTGGATTCCGCGTGTCAATGGCGTACTAAAACTGAAAACGGTTACAACGCCAATTTCAAACCTCCCTTCCTTTTTTTATTCCATCCCACTACCTTCCCTATACGTCGTAGTTTGTAAAAGACAAGGATAGTTCTGTTGTACTCGTACCTTGTTAAAATTTGGGGCGACATGGTTGTTTGACAGTCTGTCCGCCCGTCCTCTCCGAAACCCCACACCCATGAAAAAATTAATTAGCAAATGATGAATGTTATCGTGACCCGAATGGTTCATCACTTTAGATTGAATTGAATTTTGTAATGAGAGAATGTGTGTGTGTGTGTGTGTGTGTGTGTGTGTGTGTGTACTCAACGGGAACACTATTTTGACAAATCAAAATATAGGTGTTTCTAGAAAGAGAATATAATTTTGTGTCACAGGCTACATGAAAACGCTTTAAACTCAAACTTTGTTGTGTTTTTAAATGTGTCTAACTACTCCTCCAGGCTACTCGAATTTGACTATACGAATAGGATTAGGAAGGTATAAATTAGAAGAAATTTACTCGCCAGCTGTGAGTATGGACAATAAAACGCCATTTAGGAAAAAAGAAATCCTAAATATACCAAGCCGAGATTCTAACCCCAACCTCCCCGTCACCTACAGCCCCGACTAGAAGAACTTGACATTTAGTCAACATACCCACTGATACTGGAGTTTATTTATTAATTTAATTAATACAAATACATATTCCTTCTCACTTACACCCCCTCTGATTTGAATTTTCCACACACGCTCTTTGATCAAAGTGAACAAATTGGATTTAATCGTGTCTTTTAAGTATGACCTAAAGGGAAATATTCCCAAACTGCGGTATTTCTTATAGAAATGTATATTTAGAAACATTATTATTATTATCATCATCATCACTATTATTTTTGGGAGGCCACACGTTTTACAATCACCAATATGTAAAGACACGGCCCTATACTCCCTTGTGAAACTACAGTGATGGGGTCAGTCATGATAGGTTGTTTGAATGGCCGACGATTAATACTATTGGGTTTATTAACATAAACTGAATTAATATACTGTTGTCATAGTAACGTGGGTTAGGTCCACCTGCAATCCAGTCACCTGTGAGCTCGTCACATTTTATATTTCGGTATAATGTCCGCAACTTATCCAAAAAGGTGCCACACAAAAAATAATCACATGGCAAGAGCCTAAGACACTTCATGACACTTACTCACTCTTGGGCAACTTCCCACAATCAACTGTGTCTAGCCAGTATATTAACCCTGTCGTAACCATTATCTTAAACATTACAATACTCATCGTGATCACGACACACTATCATTAACAGACTCATAGTAAATGACACACACTGATGATTGTCTAAAGCCAAATGTCCAGAGCTCTGCTCTAGGACAAACAAGCTAGTTTCTGCTAAGGCTAGAAGATTCCTCCGATGACGGCATAAAGCATCAATCGACGACTGGCTTCTATTCACTGCATGAAATCGCGTGATAGTTAAGACAGCGATTCCCACATTCATTGCTTTCCCAACTACACTAACAGCAATCGGCCTGCGTGCCACTTTGACAGGAAATTGCTCCTATTTCAAAATCCTGACCCGACCCTCACAAGCCACTGGTGACAGGATGTTCTTACAATAGATACAAATCCCGTTGAGAATAAAGTCACATATTATTATTATATTGTGTTAGGGGTTTTGTTTTACGGCATGTATGGTTGTTTTGTCATTGAATCTAGACCGTAAATAAGCCCTGTCCTCTGCCTCCTCTTTAAGCTCCCTAAATTTTCTGGAAACATAAAAATTACTCAAGAAAACCTCAATTATCTTAGAATGTTGTGAATATTGTGAACATATTTTAAAATATTTCATTTGTTTGAGGAAGGATGTATCTATGTTTATAACCAATTTCTTTGATATCAGAACTGTAACATTTCGCGTAAATCAATCTTGAAAATTAGCAAAAATTACCTTTTAAATATAATTTTTAAATAATATTTTTCTTGATAAAGGAACAGGTTGATATCTATCTCCTTAATTTTGGCGTGGATTAAATATTGAAATAACAATCAACTTATTAAGTAGCGCCGAATTTTTGAATGTCTGCAACTTATTTCATAGTTCTGTTAGGGATCCTATACAATTTAAGAGGCAAATGATAATAATAGAGAATTGAGATTTATGTTGTTAGATTCGCATAACTTATTGTTGCCTTTGGCCATAAATTTTGGGTTTGAATCACGGCTGAGTGAATTAAGGGTATTTTTTTTCTACGTGGGATTTATCACTTTGATTCTTTCATTTTCTTTCCATGTTCTTTCAAGCGTAGGCAAACTTCTGATAAAAAAACACCTATGCTTTTTAATTAATCCCTTAAAGGCCCATCGGCTCAAACTTATTAATTAAATAAATAAAAGGCGTGTTTGGAATCCATAGAGCGCAAGTAAACTTATAATAAACCACGCCTCTAACTAAAACATATGAAAAAAATATAAAAAGTTCTGATGTGTTACTAAATGACAGTAAAGCTCTGGTTTCCAATTTAAATAGTATAAATCGAAGATTTTTAAAAAATCACCTTCGATTTATTCTTTGAAACTGTTTAATCCTTCATATTAGATAGGACTTGAGAAGCTCACGTGGACAGGCAGGGTTTCAAATGAAGATATCCTAAAAGGAGTGGGTGAGAAGATAACCATTTTGGATGTGATTATTCGGCAAACGGGGTCAGACACATCCTTAGGGGAACCTTATCTTCTGCACGGCTTCATAGAAGTAAAGGTTGAGGGAAAGAGGAGCTTAAGAAGAAGGAATGTGAGGAATGCCAGGCCTCCACCGTGGTTCAGATTCCACGTTAAACTGTAGGTCCTTCATTCCATCTCACAATCACCCTACCATTACACATTAGCGTAAGTGCGTATAACCCGAACGGGTAGTAAGACGCGGTGCTAATAATAATAATAATAATAATAAGGAGGATTAAAATATTGGATGACTTGAAGGAAAGTAGAAAATTCTGGAAAATGAAGGAGGGGGCATTGGCGGTCTTTAACTGAGAAAAGGAATGGACTTGTTGTAAGACAGAACATTCAATAATAATAGTAATAATAATATTAAGTTTGTAAAATGATTTAAGATGATTCTGAACGAATATCATTTTACACCTAGTGGACTTATTATTTTATAGTCAATTTGTCAGTTATTTGATTGAGTGGCGGCGTGATTGTGGGCCTAAGTCTCTCCCAATAGACTCCACTGATGATGACGGATTTAAAATCCCTGTTGCGTTCATTGAGTGTTTCTTCTTAAATGGTTTTCCATTCTTCCTCCATGCAAATTTTGGTACATTATATGTAAATTCAACTTAATTCATCCATAATACATTATCGTTATTAGTACATATACACATAGCCCGAACGGTTAGTAAGACGCGAGGATAAAATTGCCATTTTTTGGTACCTTTTGACTTACTACCTGTCCAAGATATTTAAATATTTACACTAATGAGGTAGAGGTTAATGAAGGTTTGATTTGAAGGAAATGTATTAGAATTTGTGTGGGGAAAGGGGAAAACCCTCTACGCTTCTCAGTACACTTGACCTTGATTTTAATCTCGGACTCCTCATTACCGGTGAACACAACCAGACGTTTCTTGGTGCATCATATCAATTATATTTATTTATTCTGGCGAAGATAGGGTTCTACACCTTGTCTTATACTTAATAAGGCTACAAAAAGGTAACTTAATTAATGAAAATAATAATAATAATAAAATAAATCATAAATCTAAACATTAAGAAAATGTTATACAAATCAACCCGACCCACAATCGTTATTATCTGATAAATTAATATAAATGGTATCTTATTCATATACCATTAATTAATTGATAAACTTAATAAATCATTCATACCATACATAACATTTGTATAAATGTATATGCTTACAAACAATTAATTTTAGATAAACTATACACACACAAATATCAAATTTTGCTTTCACACAACTCATTTAAAAGCTGTAAGCTAAATATATTATTTCATAAATGTAGATAGTTATTTTTACTTCATAATATCAAGAGAAAGTATTGTAATCGTTAACAGTTTGCCCTCTAGATTATGTTGAATCTTTACGTTTTATGTGTGTTCAAGCCTAACAAATTTGATTTCACCATTCAGTATATCCTCATGTCTGTCTGACCTTCCCTGACAACAGATCTGAAACGGTTCGATGGAATTTCTTCAAACTTGATATTTAAATGTTGTACATGGCAATATCTCAAGGTTCTTTTTTTTTTTTTTTTTCCCTAGGGCTTAAATATTTAATATTGATTATTTTATTCCAAATTTTTCAAAAATGGCTTCAACGATTTTGTTTAAAATGGATCTCTAGGGAGTTTTTGACCTCCCAAATAACGCTGTATACTTGTTTTTTGGGTAAAATTTTGTTAAAGAGTAGTTTACTGATGAGTGATAATCGAAATTCTTAATAGTTTGAAATGGCCATAACGATTACTCTAAAATTTATATCTGGTGAATGTTTGGCATGACAAAAAAAATTGTATACTTGCTTTTTGTGAAAAATATTCGCTTAAGGGAAGTTTATTGTCGAATTTTTTTAATTGACTATTTTAATAAGTGTATGGTTTTGAAAATTTTGTTTAAAATGAGTATTTGTAAAAAAATTACATTATATATAATTATGTCTTTATTTTTCTTAAGAAATCCATTTAATGGTTGTTTGTTGATTACTGATTTTCTAAATAATTTTAAATTTTGAAAGTGTCTTCAAAGAATTGGTTCATAAATTTGTATTTGGAGACTATTTTAATTAATAGTGTATAATTTTTTCTGATTTTTCCCAAATAAATTAATTTAAGGGTACTTTACTTATGACTAATCTTAGAATTTTTTTCGAAAATGGCCTTTAAATTGAGTTTGTCAAAATGGTTGTATGGGAATATTTTTTTCATAATAAATAAATATATGTTTATCTCTAAAAATATAAATATTTTGAGGTTAGTTTATAAATAGCTTATATTTGAAAATTTTGTTTCAAGATTTAATGCACCATGTGTAAAAGTATTTACGATTGTTTCATAACATTTATTTTGAATGCAGTTAGCATCTTCAAATCTCTTGTTTTATCAGGTAGCTCATTCCATGCCCGTGATGTCGCTAAAATGTAGGGCTGGGATTTGTGTAAAGATAAACAGAGAACGCTAGTACGTGTATTAAGACGTTTTTTTATTTCCCCATTAGCTGAGATTGGTTTTCTGGTGCCGGTAGAAGTCTTAGGGAACCAAACCCAATGCCCAGTACACTTGACCTTGATTTTAATAAGATAAGTATCCAGGAACACTGACTACCAGATATTGATACTAGATATAAAAAGTTACCTCTCCATCTTACATGACTTGACGTATGAATACTTATAAGTAGATCCAAGTAGATTTCCCTCCTATGAAAAGTGAACTGTGTATAGACTCATTTTGTAGCTTTATTCTTAGTAATCTAATCTATATATATGGTGTGTCATTTCTAAGGTTACGAGATATAGAAGGTTTCTGATAGGAAGGCCCATATTAGACAGCTACACATCTATTTTAATATGTCCATAAGTCACTTCATGTGATCTACAGCTGTTACTTCTGATAGATGGTAAAGAGACTGGATGTATTGTCCCATCTCTCTAATTAAATGATGTAAGGCCCATCACCTAAGAGCAAGGAGTTATGTTCCCAACCATCTGTGTGAGGGGG
>CABFVX010000157.1:222319-304626 GCA_902151425.1 Timema shepardi | reverse complement strand
GGGGGGGGGGGGGGGGGAGATTACGAACATGTTTTTAAGTACTATTGGAAGCATAAAGAGTGTGGCGTAGCTATAGGGTGGTGTAGTTGGCAACATTCTGCAGAACCGCCACCCAAATAGGGACTATTTACCCAGTTTACCCAGGCCGTTACACCAAAAAATTAATTTGGTAAAAAATTAAAGTGTTGTTTTGCAATAAAAAAATTAATCAGCTCTGCAAATATTTTTTTCTGTAAAATAAATATTTAACTAGGTGGAAGTAAATTCAAAAAAGAAAAACTTGAAGGTAATTATAGACAATTTCACAATATCATGGCAATGATGAAAAGAATTTTAGATACCGATGTTAGTTTAGCCTCTATAAGTGTTTATATTGATTATAATTTTGTTCATAGCATTTATTAATATTGTCTTATTCAAGTCAAATCAATTTTTTATATTGCTAGTTTCCACTTTTCAGTAGCAATTTCAATTGACAAATGTAAACCTTTATAACGAAATTTATAAAAGAATTCCACTAATAAATAATAATGCAACTTATTATAATCTACAATTATTTGTTTTGGGAGGGGGGACACCTTTCTTTTTTTGGAGGGGGGCCCAACATGAAGGTTTCGGCACTGCTCCATTGTCACCTCTTCATAAAAACACAACCGAGTGACCGGTGGCTGTCATATTGACATTAGCTCTTAGTAGCCGATTATATTCACACGACCATTACAAACTCTGCCTTAAACTTCTTTTTAAGAACCTAAAGGTTGGTTTGATGTGATTTAGATCAATCCGGAACTGGCAATGCACTCCTTCCTTTGGCTGGTTAGCGTTGCATGCACCATCTGGTAGAAATCTCATATACTAGGGTAGTTAAGAAATTGTGATGGTTCCCACACTGAATTTCTATGAGTTAAAACGGGCCTACCAATATTTTCTGGGAAAAGTATTTTCACGTAACTTTCCGTGTTCTTTTACAAGCCACAATCGACAGGGATCGATGACCTTACTTTCCCCCAGAAGGAAGTTGTGCTATGGATTTTTATATCTCAAGAAAAATCCGTTGACCTCGACTGGGCTTGAACCCATAAACATCGGTCCTGAGTCGAGAACTTTACCCCAAGATCACCAAGGTCGACTTGCCTTAATCAATGAGTGAAGAACGACCTTGTACACGGGACGACCCCTGGATGGTAACCCAGTGGTAATGACATTTGTGCACTAAGCTAAAGATTCCGGGTTCAATTCTCGTGTCAAGGTGTAATTTTTAAATGTAGGACTATTTTAATATTTCTAAGGTTGATCTCCATAATTATAATCATTCATCTCCCAAACTTTGCCTTTTATGTAATTATTCTTAATTGTATCGCGTTGTTTTTTCCCGTGTTTTTAATTGACTACAAATGCAATATAACTGATATTTTTGTTATGACTGGTCACCAGTTCATTGAAGATGGGGCACACACATATTTAAATAAACATTATTCTAAAATTGACTAATTTAATAACAAAAAATATAATATACAAATATTGACTAAAGCTAATAGTTTAAACTTGGTAACTATCTACGGTTAAAATACCCTAACACTAAAATATTCTGAGACCATACTGAGGTCCTATGTTTGACTACACCCTCTGATGAAGTACCGGACACAAGTGAACTGTTACTCATTCAGCTTGTCCCTGGATGAACCCCGTGTCATGAACCGGCCGTTCATCCGTACCTGGAACGTACACGTTCACTGATCACAAGCCGTTGTTGCATGACTAGGAATGCCATCGTAAGCTAGGTGGCCATTCTAAATACCCGATGATTACTAGTTGAAACAATGTGTTTCTGTACCGGCACATTCTTAATTTTGAGGATATCCTGTTAATACTGTTGGTAACCTTTCGGCTCCCAACATATTTTAAAGTAGTTGCTGTTTTTTTCTTATATCTGTAGGTGAACATTGGTTATGTATCTGTGAGCTAGAACCAACTAAAGGTATATATTCAGGAAGCGGAATGTTGTCGAAGAAGTGGGTTAGGAGAACTGTATTGGGGTGATAAACGGTGGCAAAAGAGGGGGCGTGAGTTCAGGAGGGTTGCAAGTGTTTCAATCTTACCAGTGAGCTCCCCCCTCCCTTCGGGTTGACTTGATTAATATTCAAGTCTGATACGAAGAGGAGCATCGCATCAAGCGCCCACTGCCAACCCCCCCGTGCTCAACCCTTCCTGTGTATCCCAACCAAGCCACAGCCTTCCTGTTTTATTTTACCGTCGTTTCGTGTCGCCCGGCAATCTCTACGACTACTCTCTCGCACACGACGGAGGTTTTTATCGTTTGTAAACAACTTCTACAAGTGCTTGGGAAATGCGTCTTTCCCTCTGTTGTTTCTTCCTCTAATGTCTTTGTTTGAAATTTGGTTTAGGGCCTTCTACTTTTGTTTAAGGAGGTGTGAAGATCTAGGGGACTCTGGTTTGATACCAAGTGACACCTAAACATGTTTATATTATAATTTGTTTCCACGCTAGACCGGTTGCCCTGCTATTCAAATAATCAAAAAATAATTTTGGTAATATTCATTATAATCGTAGTAAGGAGAAATATGTGAAATATATATTTGCTTTCCTTATACTATTTAAATCAAATAAATAGTTTTTAATAAATGTTTAGTTTGGTTCAGGGTCTATTTTTTTCTTATCGAAGTTTAGTTTTTAGCAATAGCTGAATTTTTATCAGTTCTAAGTTTTTTATCAGTGTTTTAAAGCATTAATTTGGGTCTACAGTTTTTTTAAAGAAGTAGTTTTTGTTACGAAAGATTTTCAATCATACATTTATGATGATACTAATACCACTAGCCAAAATAAACAAATTACTAGTATAAGATTTAATTTATTACAGGAGGTAATAAACAGAAAAAAATCGCAATACTAAACACCTGATGATCTCTCTTACTTCTATGACTACATATATACGTACCAGACTCTAGAGAAAACTCTTCTTCTGCTACTTTGAATTTGCCAGTACATCACCCAAAAGACAAATTGACGACTTCAGACTAACATCTACCCTTAACTATCAGCTAGTGTCCAAACCCGACTCAACCAGCTCGAGTGGATACTACAACCAATCACCCAATAAAACTATATTTTTATATAACTATACATGTATATATATACACACCTACAGATGTTACGATATTTGTTTTTTCTCGATTCCGATTTTATATTCAGATTCTCATGCTCAACCTCGATTTTTCAATTCTCAATTTGGAATCTTGAAGATTTCCTATTACATAATTTCATATAAAAAATATGTATTCAACATCGCAGCACAAAAAAACCTAAAAAAATTAAATATTCATAAAAACTATTCTCTTTTTAAATTAAAAACAGAAAATGATCGATTTTATCAAATATAGAATTGTATTATTTATGATTAATAAAACAATTAGGAATTACAATAGTAAGTATGTATTTTTACCAACAAATAAAGCCTCACCGAGTCAAACATTTGTTAGTAATTAAAAAAGGGACAGTAAATTATTGTCGAAATCACAAGTATTTTAAATTTACCAAATAGGTCGCTAACTGAACCAAAATATATATCATACAACGGCAAATTTATTTAATACAAGGGATAATCGATTAATATTCATTCTCAATATTGCCGTTTTTCATTGAGAGCTAAGAATCATGATATTAAGATCGGTTTCAATTATCTCGATATCATTAATAATCTAGGGTATCGAGGTATTGAAGAATTGAATTTGACATCCTTAATATTACACACACACACACACACACACATATATATATATATATATAACCTTCCTTTATTTACATATGCATATAGGTTTAAACGTATAACTTTTTCTTTGCTTTACACTTTAAACGGTTTCTAAATGACAAAATTAAATGTTCACTCACCCATTAACAATTTAAAATTTTAACCACACCAGATATTTACGGTCTCTTGAAGATATAAATAATGATATGTATACAATCGTCCATCTGTATAGGATAAAATCATCCTAAATTAACCATTCAGTCTCATTTTATTATTTATAAATCTCAAGATAAGGTGACATCACACGAAAACATTGCAACGTCGCTGGGGTGTATAACCAAACAAATTTATTGTGTTGGGTGTACTCTATTCTTCAAGTCTGATAGCAGATCGTCAGGTTGGTTCAAAAAAAGTGATAGCGGACATAGTACATAAAGATAAACGTTTCCCTCGGAGAAAAACGTGTACCAACGGCACCGGAAGAAAACTTCCCCTCCTTCTTACAAACTTACCTCGGGTGGAATGTTAACAAACTTTTCCACGTGGAATAAATCGTTCACTCACAAAAGAAACGACGTGTATTTTTTTAGTTTTAATCTTCCAAGAAAAATACTGCCCTTTCCCTCTTGAAGTGTAATTTCTTTTTAATCTTCTTAGAATATTTCTTTCGTTGGTAAAAATATTTCTTAAATAACGAAGTCTTGTAGTTTAATTTTCATAGAGCTTTTGGAAGTAGAACTGAGTGTGTTGTTTAATGTTCATGGTAGTTCTTAATTAAAAAAATCAACTAAAAACATACAAATTAATACCACTGTAAGGACTCAAACGGATAAAAAATATTTTAAAATTAAATGATAATAAATGAAAAAATGAAGACAGGAAATTACTGTATCAAAAGAAAAATGTGCTTGTCAAAATAAAGCATATTATTTTTAAATATTGAATGAATTGTACTTAATTTAATTTTAAAAGAGTTAATAAATTTACAAGCAACGTAAACCAGACTGACCATTTCCCATTTATAATAATATTTTAAATTTAATCAGACAGGTCTTACATAAAAACTTCCTCCGCCAAAGAATATTTGTTGAATTTTATAACTGAAACAGCCCAAATAAACAATCTTAGAATGATTGAATAATGGTAGTAGCACTCTATTGATGAAAGTGTATTTTCTAAACACTACTCTTTTCTCCTTTAATCCCCTATTTTCACTGAAGGCTTACAGCCTTTCATAATAAGTATAAAATAACGTTCACTGATTGCGAGCATATAGGAGGTATGTCACAACTCGAATTAAGTAAACCTATTATTTTTTTGGCACCACGTTATACTACCCGTTTGGGTTATACACCAATGTACTAATAACACTAATGGTTTGGGATTATGACAGCTTAATTTAAGGGAATGCACCCGCATTTTCGTGGAGAGAAAGTTGAAAACCATTTAGGAAAACCACCATCAGTGCATCCGAGCGGAATCGAACCCCAATCTCCCCGTCTTCGGCAGTCTAGTCCAACACTAGAGTAGCGCCTTAAACCACGCGGCCACTGAAGCATGATTAATCTTACTCATATCACTCACATTAAGTTTTAATTTTGTTTCAATTCCAAGATACAAAGTTATGTCTTGAAAATATAAGCATGAGTGTTTTGTTGAGTTTGAATTATTTTATTAATTATTAATACGTTCTACACTAGATCTACCTGCATCAGTGGGCACATCGACTAAGGCGTCAACCTTGTTTTATCTGGATTTCCAGGGAGGGGCAGGTTGGGTTTCAAATCCCCACTAAATATTTTGCCGAGCGTAATGGGTTTCTTCTTCCCCCCCCCCCTCCCCCCACGAAAATGATAGAACATTTTCTCTACTTTTAATCTCCACATTTTTACCCAATTAGTGTAAATATATGAATATACAGGACGGATAGTAAGATGTGGTGCACAAAAAAACCTACCCACTCGCATCAGTGGACCGGGGGACTAAATGTGTAAGCCTCATATAGTCCAGTTTGCTAGTGATGGAGAGGTTAAAATTTAAATTCCGGGTGTATATACTAAGTTTTTTAACTTAAAGTTCTACCCACTCTTCTTCCACGCAAGTGTAGGCACATTTTCTATAAAAATCGGCCTTCAGAGACATACCTCATTAGCATAGTTAAAACTCGTAGGGTCTATATCCAATAGACATATTTATAAGTGAGGTGAAAATAAATAAGAGTTTTTAACGGCTTAATTATTTGGGAAGGAAGAAAAAGTACACTTGCAGGGGTAGGCAAACTTTCGTAACACCGATCGACTTACGAATCTACCAAAGATCCGCAATCATCAAACATTTCTCCACTATAATTTGATTTTTTTCTTTTGTTTATACATCTTATATGGGTGACCTGGTGGTCTAGGGGTAAGGTGTCGGACTTCTGTGCTGGGGTCCGGGGTTCAATCCTCGGTCCCGGCACAGATTTATCTGATTACCAAACCCTTCCTTCACCTCTGACAAGATATCATGTGAATGTGGGGAATGCCAGGCCACCATCGTGGTTCGGATTCCACGTTAAACTGTATGTCCTCCATTTCATCTCATCACCCTACCATTACACATTAGCGTAATTGCGTATATCCTGAACGGGTAGTAAGACGCGGTGCTAATAATAATATTATACATATTATATTTATTAATTAAAATAAACCTTCCTCAAATTCTTATGTTTCCACCCCTCGAGAAAAAAATCCAGAAAATATAAAATTAATATTTTCATACTAAACTATTTAATTTTCTTATAAAATTAATGACTATTACCGGTCAAGTTTATTTTATTTAAACTAAACTATTATTTTAAAGTACAAGTGTATTTAAGAGTTTAGGAGATTCAAAGATCGACTCTAATAACGATGTGGCTATCTTACGCGACTGACTGAACATTGCCATGAGAACGACCCATCCTTTATGATCGACTTGTTGCTGACCCATGTTTTAGTGTATTTATAATAACTGCACTAGATGGGAATATATTTTTGAATACCACAAGGATAAATCATTTATCAAAAATTACAGTCAAAGCACCCAAACTGCAACCAAATATAACATTATTTATTTGTATATTGAAAAATGACACCTGAACACGGGAATTGATCTCGGGACCCGTGTCCATGTGTCATTTGTCAATATATACGAATATGGTACTTGAAGCAGCTTTACCCGTAGTCTAGGATTAATTTGATCTTCCAGACTTCCCGGCTCATGTGCAAGTGATTGTATAAGTGTTTGCTTTCCTTCTAATAGTATTTTGTAAAACCATCTTTCTTACAACTGGACAGAAGAGTGTGGTGAAGAGGTCAGGGCTTATAGTCCAACCTGGAGCACTCTGAAAGTTTTTTTCCTTCCTGAATACCCACTCTTTTCCGGTGAGAATATAGATACATTTTCTTGAAATTCTAACTTTATCACATCCACTTTTACGACTACATATTATGAGGCATCACTTTAGAAATAGATTGGACTAATGATAATGGGACCTAGATGTTCGATCCCAGGTCCTGTATATTGAGGGTAGATTTTCTCAAATGTATTCCCACTCTTGGTGACCTGGTGGTCTAGGGGTAAGGTGTCAGACTTTTGTGTTGGCGGCCGGGGTTCAATCCTCGGTCCCGGCAAAGATTTATCTGATTACCAAACCCTTCCTTCACCTCTGACAAGACATCTTGTGAATGTGGGGAATGCCAGGCCTCCACCGTAGTTCGGATTCCACGTTAAACTGTAGGTCCTCCATTTCATCGCACAATCACCCTACCATTACACATTAGCGTAAGTGCGTATAGCCCGAACTGGTAGTAAGACGCGGTGCTAATAATAATAATAATAATATTCCCACTCTTTATCCACGAAAATGTGATTACATTTACTCTAAATTCAACCTTACTCATTCCTAACTCACTAACGTAATTATTAAATAGGCTACCCCAATTGATAGTAAGACGCGGTGGTAAAATAAAATACCTTTATTATCACTCTCTCATTAGCGTATTTTTTTAGCACCAAGTCTTACTACCTATTCAGGTTATATACATATGTACTAATCATGCTAATGAGCTATGAATGATAAACGTTGAAGTTAAGTGTGCCCACATTTGCGTGGAGTGAGAGTGAAAAACAATTTGAAAATCCCACTCTTAGTACACCCGACCAGGATTCGAGCCCCGGTCTTCTTACCTTCGGCAGTCTAGTCCATCACGATAGTGACGCCTTAGACCATTCGGCCACCAAAGCAGGTTCTTTAACGTAATTAAAATGCTTATAAGCTAAGAAAGTAGTAAGACACGGTGAGTAAGAAAATAATTGAGAGCTACAAAGAGCTACGTTGAGAAAACAGTCAAATGGAGAATAGAGGGAAACTTTAAATTAAAATCATCATAATAAAAAAACATAAAAAGAGTAAAGAAACATTCAAATGAAGTGTAAGATCTAGCATTAGGTTCAAACCCCTTTAAGTCATCCAGAGACGGGGCCCCAAGAAAGAGCGATATCTAGAAGTTTGTAAGCGGATTAAAGAAATGACGCATCTCACCTTTCCCTCGTTGGAAGGTAATCATTATCTCATTAATCTGTGATGACTGCTTGTGTTATCTCACTTCATTCCCTTCTACCGCTTCCATTCTCTTTGGCGCCAGGCGTCTCTCATTACCTGCAGCTTACCTTCTACGAAGGGGTATCAACCTTCAATTATTAACTACCCAGTATCCACCCTCGGTACGTATCCCTCGCACACAGTAAATTATCTTTGCATCTATTAGTAGGTCCTAATTTTCTCTAGACTTGTAAGAATGTAGACAATTATTTATATTTGGAAGGCCTATGGCTCCAAATAAAAACTCTGCCTCGATGGGTACGTTTTAAACTGGGGTCGTGGGCCTGATTCTCTCAAAAATCTCGTTTAGAACTATTAGAGAAGTTTAATTTCATTGAGGTATGAAAGGTTTTCTGAATTTTTGTCTGGAATTCGTGTTATTGGGTTACGCTTAGAAAGAATAATAGTTTCTTGTAAGTAATCAATTTTGGAGTGTTGTTAAATTAATCAACAGCGTAGTTAATATCTTTCATTTATTTGAACATAAGCCTATTTAACATGCATTATCAACACATGAGTATTCCTATGAGCGAGAATGAAAGGGCCTACCAATTTTTCTGGGAAAGTTATCACATACCTTCCAGGGTTCTTTTACAAGACACAATCGATTTGGGACCGACGGCTTTACTTCTCCTCCGAAGGAGGGTTTGCTACAGATTTTTATCACTCAAGAAAAATTCCGTCAACCACGGCTGGGTGTGAACCCACGAACACTGGGTCCTGATACGAGCACTTTACCTCATGACCACCGGGGTCGACTTCAGTTAATATTGGTTAATGAATGGATTTTTTGTATTGAGGCAAGACCATGAAAATACAAATAAAATTCCCTTCAAGACCAGTGGTCAGTAACCTCCGACCCGCGGTTCTGATCCGGCCCACTGATTGGTTTTATCTGGCCTGCAAACGATTTAGCAAACCCTATTGTTTTGATAATAATAGACTAATGACTAATTACCATATGAGATATAAAGAACTGAGATTTTTTGCCCCATATTGACTTTCTTTCGACCCCTCGGAAAGAAATGGCTCTCCTCATTTTCCCATCAAAGTTACTTTAAGGGTACTTTACACAAGCGAAAAAGTCCAGTTTAGATCATATCACCACAACTATTCCAGATAAGAAATAACTTATATTTGTAAAGTTGTATTACTGTTAATAATAATAAGAACATCATTTTTTGAAATATATTTTTATAAAACCGACAGTTTATGAGCTATAATCAAACATATTTAAATGCTTTTCTTTGAAATATAATTGATTGCTATGATCTTTGGTGGATAAAGATACTCCTCTTTTCTAAATGTTTCTGTAACAATGTGTATACCCGCTACACTGGTAGCATGCATAGTGTGAGGTGTTACTCTAGCTGTATACTAGACTACTGATGGAGGGAAGATTGAGGTTCAAATCTCGGTCGGGTTCACCGAGGGTGTTTTTTCCAAAACAGTTTTCATTCTCCCTCCACGCGAAAACTGGTACACTTCCTCTAGATGTAGCCTTCCTCGTGCCTAAAACCAGTAGCGTTATTGGTGCATACATAAGCTTAGTACACCCTGAACGGGTAGTAAGACGCTATCCAGGGTTGAGCTAATCTAAAGGTCCCAGGCTATATTTCCATTTCCAGCTGACATTTTTTCAATTAGGTTGAGTTCAAGTAGTATTTAAAACTAATCTAATATCTGATGTATGATCGCATGCTAATCATAGAAGTTTTATAAGGTTGAGTTAAATATATATAAACGGCCTTTAACAGCTGTGGGGTACCTTGCCCCTTGTTTTCTGTTACTATGCCACCCACTTTTCATCCCGTGTCCTCTGTACTTGACACCGATGTTCTTTCGTCCCAGGGAGAGCAGCTCATCTATAAAAACAAGTCACGTGATCCCTTCACCCTCCAACAAACAGTCAGGCCGCCTCCTCCCTCCACCCCTTTAAACCCCCATAAGCCTTCCTCGACCATCAAGTCCTCTAAAAAGATCACAAAAATCCAAACCGTAGCTTCGCGAAAGCTACTAGATCGGAAAATTGATGATTCTTTAAAAAAAAAAAAATCAAAAAAATCTGACAAGATATATTTCAAGTGATACATTTATCACTTTATTTTAGATTATGAAGGTTTCAGTGGCCTAGTGGTGAGGAACGTCGACTACTGGTCACAGAGTCTCTTGTTTGGTCCCAGGAGGTGCCTTATTTAAATAAGTATTTTTGTGTAAGATCACAGATATTGCATTAGACCAGGAGTTAGCTGAGTAGAGTTTTAATAAGAACTCCGTATTAAGAATAGTATATGAAACTTACAAAAGCTTCTGGAATTATTTTCACATTTTTATATTCAAGGTCATCTGATCTATAGCTGTAACTCTCGATGTAAAGTATCAATACCTTTAAAATAATAATAATAATAATAATAATAATAATAATAATAATAATAATAATAGGCCTATCTATAGTAATTAGTATTCATCGATACTGACCATAAAAATAAATTCTTAATGTTTCCAAAATTCCCTTACTTCCAAATTCTTAGTATTTGTGTTTTGTCTTAGGTTGATACAGTTGTCTGTAGGCTGATATAAGTTGGGTCTATATATTTAAAAAGTACAAGATAGAATATACATGTAAAGAGCTAAGCATATATTTAATATTGTATATATGTTTTGTTTCTTATGTCGTAGCTTAAAAGACAATAGTAGTTTATCAAAGATTGGTAAAAATTGTTAGTTAACTTCTTTTAAAAGCTATTGGGAATTTAGGGGTTTGTGTTGCTTAAGTAAATCCGTCGACACCGACAGGGTTCGAACCCACAAACATTAGTTCCTGAGGCAAGCACTTTGCCCAAAGACAATCTTAATCGACAAGCATTTGCTGTATTATTATATTTTATTCTAGGAGATTCTGGTTTAACTTCATGTTGGGAATAATTTCTGTGTTTTTGCGGTGCAAAAACAAACGATGCACTTGTTACTTGTTCCTCAGAATCTGGTTCCTGGGCCAATAAACCCACTGCTTTGCAACACCTGTGATTATAAGGTTAAATAGTCAAGGGGTCTAAGATTTTCTAAAAAGGAAAATACTTCGAATAAGTTTAGAATACTATATAAATTCTCTCTTTTATTAAATATCAGTGTAAGTAATTATTTTGATGAGAAATATATTCATAGAGAGGGCTATAGATAAAAAGAGATAAATAAATAGAGCCAATAAATAATATTACTCAGCCAAAGAAATACTTTAATACCATCATTTTAATTGTTTATTCGAATTTAATGTCTCAATTATTTAAGGTGAAATGTAATATTACCTAACTCAAGGGCTTTATTTTTGAAGTTTTTATGACAAAAAAGATTTTGTCGAAAATAATTAAATTTTATTTTAGTATATCGTTTACTTTAAATTTATACATAATGGTGATCTCAATAGTTCCTGAATATTTGCCATGAGCAACGCGGAATTTCATCAGAAACCAATTAAATGAAAATTTTAAGTTCCGTTCAAATTCTGCAATGCCCCAATACCAATATTGAAGATTTGTTGAGACGAATATGTGTAGTTGACCTCGGTGTTCTCGGGGTAAAGTGCTGGGTTCAAACACAGCTGAGGTCGATGAATTTTTCTTCGGTGATATAAATCCATAGCTCAACTTCCTTCAGTTTCATGTCGATTGTAGCATGTAAAAGAATCCTGGAAGGTATGCGAAGACACCTTTCTTGGAAAAATTGGTAGGTCCTTTCAATCTCGCTTTTAGAAATTCTCGTGTGCTGATATAATCAGTCGGTTCAAAATATGCACGTTAAATAACTAAAATAAATAACACTATGTGGGTGACCTGGTGGTCTAGGGGTAGGGTGTCGAACTTCTGTGCTGGAGTCCGGGGTTCAATCCTCGCTCCCGGCACAGATTTATCTGATTACCAAACCCTTCCTTCACCTCTGACAAGACATCTTGTGAATCTGGGGAATGCCAGGCCTCCACCGTGGTTCGGATTCCACGTTAAACTGTAGGTCCTCCATTTCATTTCACAATCACCCTACCATTACACATTAGCGTAAGTGCGTATAACCCGAACGGGTAGTAAGACGCGGTCCTAATAATAATAATAATAATAACACTATGTGTATATAATTAATATAAACGCATCTACTGGAACAATATTTTATTTATTTATTTTAGACTTCTTTTTTTTTGCCCAAAAGCAGAAGAAAAAATACGGCCCCTAATCTCGCGCCTACTTCCATCCCAACTTAAGCCTTTTTTACTTTGATATCATATCCCCCTCCCCCCTTTCCTCGCTCTCTTTCACGTCACTTTCTATTTGTGCGATGACAAAAGGACTAAACGCACTAGTCTCTTGATGTTTTCATTTTGTTATACACTCCTTTACTTCTTCTGCTCACTCGCTCTTTTTTCGTATTATCATCGCTTTTCTACTCTCATTTAATCAATTTCCTTTATTTGTATTTTTTTTATTTATATATCTATGGTTTGAAAAGAACGAGTAAGCAAGAAAGTAGCAACTCTTCCGCCCGCTCCCCCATTTGATCCTAACAATCTGTAATCACCTCGATTTACACTATATATATATATTCTTCGTTATTATTGAATGGCTGATCTGTCTTCCTATTACCGAGAGTGGGGCAGAAAAAGTATAAAGATGGTAAAGAAAAGTATTTTGTAAATATGTAATCGAACGGATAAAAATGCTATAAAAATTAAATGACGAATCAATTCAATTGATTTATTCTTGATGTGCTTTGCTAACAAAATTGTTTCACATGCTATATTTATTTTTTGTGACTAAGCTACTTTATTTAAATTTAATATCTGATTAAATAGACCTGCATTACTCAAAATAAATAGCCAGCAAACCGTATATTTTTCTATAAACCTAATAACCACTCTGGTGGTCGCATGGTCTAGGGTGTCACTCTCACAATAGTCTATAATGCTGATTAAGGGGAGATTAGGGGCTATCATTCTGATCTGGTGTACTGAGAGGTTTTACTAAATTATTCTCCACTCTCTTAATAAAAATGCGGGCACACATTTTCTAAATTTCACTTTTTTCATCCTTAGTTCATTAAAACAATACAGTACAGTACCCGCGTCGGTGGCCGCGTGGTTTAACGCACTACTCTCGAAGTATATTATACTGCTGATGATGGAGAGATCAAGGTTCGAATCTAGGTTGGGTGTACTGAGTTGTTTTTTTTCTAAAATGGTTTTCCACACTCCCCCCACAGAAATGCGGGTACACCTTAAATATAACCTTTTTATTCCCTAAAACCACTAGCGTAAGTATTATATAAGCGTAAAAACCGAATGGGTAGTAGTACAAGGTGCTAAAAAAAAAGATAATATACAAAAGTACAACATTAATAGTTAGTAAAACGTAATGCTCTAACAAAAACTTAATGACATACACTTGAGGTAATGGCTATGTTGTCCCTAAGGCACACTGAACTCACAATGATTGTGGTAGCCATTAGTAAATAGGTCGAGGCTCGATTCCCAACTATGGTCTCCACAGTTGTTTGGCCTGTGTAGTAATAACTGGTGGTGTTTATATATTTTCTCTTGCCCACTATGGTGTCAGGCTTGTCTTGTGACCGGAAGGTCCGGTTTTTATATCCAACCAGAAAAATTGAAGCGATTTTTATTTTAGTAATTTCCTACTCTTCTTCTACGCAAATAATGATACACTTCCTGTAAATTCTACCTTTATTGTATCTAAACACTTATAGCGCGCACCAAACACAACACTATCATTGTCTCTAAACACTTATAGCGCAGGTGCGGGCAGACCGTACGGTGCACACAAAACACAACACTATTGCTGGTGTATTTCCTCTAAATTTCCTCCTCTTGGAAAAAATAATCAACATGCATATATGTGCACGCGGATTAAATGTCAGACTCATCTAGTCTTGTTTTCCGATGACTAAGAGGCTGGAGTTTGAAACCCGTCAGGACATCTGAGTGATTTTTTTTTTCCTTCCTATGAATGGCTTACCACTCACTCTCTCAACGCCTTTGAGAATACATCTTGTACCTTTCCTGTTTCATTAGCGCAATTAAATGTGAATTCCTAAACAAGGGGTATAACTTGGCGCGAAAAAATTGTTTTAATGAAACTGTTCCTGAACGTATTTATTCAAATACGTTTAAACAATATTACATTTATGATTTACGAATTTCAAACTATTTGTTAGATAGAGATTAGAGTCTCGATGGTTCGATTTGAACGGGACTTGGTCCATATTGATCTATCTAAAACTCGAACTACACGTAATAACCGGGTAAAATGTAAATGAATTAAATTAGTTGAAAATGACACCTGGGCACGGGAGTTAAACGCGGGACTTTGGGCTTAGCACGCGAATGCTCAACCACTGAGCTACCCAGGATTGGTCCAATACTCAGGATCACTATTCACTCAAAGCTATTTTTAAGGCAAAGTCTGTGATGGACGTACATACATGGTCAGCTATATATGAGCGATCAATTAATACGCCACAACCATATGCGACTCGGCAGGGCTGTTATGCTACGCTTTTCCTGGGTAGATCAATAGCAGGGCATTGACGCGGTAAGTTTAAGGTCCCGAATTCAATTCTTGTTTCATTTTTTAAAATAATTTCTAGATTAATTTAATTTTGGTCTCCTCCATACGGACATTTCTGTAATTGCAAAGATTTGCAACTTGTATGTTGATGTATGTGGGTACATGATTTAAGTATTTCGTTCTTGTATTATATTTCTTGAATTTCTGTTTAAAACTAATCTTCACATCCAGCAAGTCATCTCAGGAGGAATCTAAAATTTAAAAAAATGAATTTGTGTTATCATTAATATTAATATTAATCATTCTTATGCTAAAAGAAACGTGAAGGGTGCACCCACACCTCGAATTGAACTGAGACTTGAACTTAAAAACTCTTCCGTACCACTTAAATCTTGTGAAATTCTTAAGCACTGCGTCATACTACCCGTTTGGGTTATACGTATTATATACTAATTAACTTAAGGGTGCTACTGAGCAATGAGAGGCGTTGCAGACGCTTAGAAATCCCAGATTGTTTATGAAATTGTTTAATATTTTTAAATATCGTTTACACCAAAATATATATGAAAGTTCTGACTAGTTAAAAAGTTTTAATTTATTTAAAAAGATCTTTGATAGTTTCTTTACAACCTTATAAAACAATCCCTCATTATCTTAAAATTTTCGGTTGTGACCTTATAAAAATATGACTTAATTTATAGCGAAAATCTAGATCAAGGTTTATAACCATTTGCTAATCTCAGAAGTACAAATTTCTTCTTAAAGAGTCCTTGATTAGATTTTTTAGTTTAAAGCTTAGCATTTAAACTTTTTAACTGGTCTGAAACCTGCCGATAATTTTAGCCTACATTTTGTTATAAAAGAAATGGGAAAATATCAAACAACTTCTTAACTAATGTGAAATTACAACACCATGTAGCACCCTTAATGTGTTAAGAATGAGGTTAGGTTGAGTGTAGAGGAAGTGAATTCTAATATTTGTTGAGTTATAGTGAAAAACAATTTAGGAAAATCAATACTCATTAAACCCGACTGGAATTAGAACTCCTATATCCCCGTTATTGGCAGTCAAGTCTATTGAAAGAATGATGACATAAACAATGCAGCCAGCGAAGCAGGTATAAAGAGTTTTAAATGACTAATTATTAATATTGTTTTATCGCAATAACTGTATTAATGAATATTCATAAGATTTGTTTCTTTTTTTAATAATCTATTATGAAAAGGAATATTTGGTCATGGATCTGAATATTAAACTTTCTACTACTTTGTTTTAAATATTTGAATAAGAAGTATTATATTACCATACAGATAACACATATTGGGGAAGATAATTTTTAGATTACTCAAAGCAACATGATTTGATAGGTTTAATGAGTTCAAATAATTAAGAATTAATTTAACTAACAATAACGGTATCAGATTGGAAATAAGGAAAATAATAAAGTCGGGAAATGCGTTATATTATTCGGTTAGTAAGCTGTTGCCATCTCGCCTGCTTTTAGGAATGTAAAAATCAGAATATACAAAAAAAAATTACCTGTTATCTTTGGGTGTGAAACGCGTTATCTTGCCTTAAATGCAAAAAAAAAATACAGAATTTTCGAAAACAAAATGCTTAGGAAGGTATTTGTTCCAAAAGGAGATGATGCCACTGGAGAGTGGGGGAGGTTACATAATTATGAATCACATACCCTGTACTTATCACAAGACATTGTTAGGATAATCAAGTCTCGTATATTGTGGTGGGAATGACGTGCAACACGAATGGAAGAATCTACAAAAAAGGTTCAGGGTTCAGGGTATTTACCGGCAAACCCAATGGGAAGAGACCATTGGGAAGACAAGATAAATTGACCTTAACGAGATAGGGTGTAATACGGTGAATTGAATAGATTTAGCTCAAGATAGAGATAAGTGGAATATTTTGTGTAAATTTGGTAATTAACTTTAGCGTTTATAATGCCTTAAAGTAGGTAAATAACTATAAGTGATATTTTAGACTTGTGAATGTTAGTCTACTATTGGTTTGATATGAGAATATGAAGATTTTGAGACACACTGTATATAAAATACATGGCATGGCGTCACTGGGTGTGTCCACAGAATTTTTTTTTTAAACTCATGTGGGGCCTGAAGACTCAAAAAGATAATAAACCTATCATAAATCCGAACAAATCTTTTCCCGTTGGATGCACCCTCGTTTTACGCACAGATGAGTTTAATCCTGCGTTACACTTAATCTCTGGATATTGTCTCGTTCTTGCAAAGACTTCAAATATTCTCTCGTAATACTTCATATTGCTTCCCTGAGACGTAAACGCGATATAAGATGAAACCCTCTTTTTATGCTGCCCATGTTTCTTAGCGTCCGAGTAATATCAAGGGATGCATTCTCTAGTTCAAATGAGGGGTTGAAAACAAAAGTCAGTTAAGTGACACGGATACTTTCTTCAAGGAATGGTGATTAAGGTTCAGACAAAAACATCAACCATCACAAATAAAAGGAAAAAAAAAAACTTTAATCGTAGCATTAGTTGGTAAGAACACTTTTAGTACCATTTTCATATAAAGGTCCTTTAGGTTGGGATTTTGGGAACATAATAAAAGGTTAGCGTTTTTGCAGTTTTTAGAGCATACATTCTTTTTTGTAAAATTATCTTTATTATTATTATTATTAGCGCCGCGTCTTACAACCCATTTGGGTTATACGCACTTACGCTCATGTGTAATGGTAGGGTGATTGTGAGATGAAATGGAGGACCTACAGTTTAACGTGGAATCCGAACCACGGTGGATGCCTGGCATTCCGCACATTCACAAGTTGTGATTAATACACGTCTTGTCATTTTGTAAAATTAAAATAAATATTTCTTCAGTACAAACATAGAGTTTAATTTTCTTCACATGGTGATATCAACCATTCTTAAATATCTGACAAGAGTGTCCTGAAATTAAATTATATCTTTTTCTATTAATTTAGAAAGTTTCTCATTTAATGCCGCTGTGCTCACTCAGATATTCAATCGCTGTTGATATAACCATAATATGAATAAAATTAAACACTTTGTTTGTACTAGAGAAATATTTAATTTACAGGCCGATTTTTATTTTTTTGCTATAAAAATTGCAAAAATGATTACCTTTTCTCATTTACACTTACATATACACCTTAACTGACAGCTAGAAAAGCTACTAGATCTATTTTCACGTGTTCATGTTTAGAGTCATGTTATATTCAACTGTCCCTTTTGGTAGATCAATACCTATAAAATTACACTAACAATATAGTTAAATGTTATAAATGTTGACAAACAAATATATATGTTTGTATTTTCTAAAATACTCTTCATATGAAAATTGTACAGCACCAACAACCTAGTGTGTTTCTGTAATGTTGTAAAATATATGTCCTCTCTCATTCAGCGATGTGTTTTTAATGAATTAGTGTGGAGTCGGAAGCTGGAAGCAAGGAAAGTTCAGAGAGGGTCATATACAATGTATGTACAATATATATTTAAAGGGACTTTTTAGTATGGAATATAAATAGCCATCTCAAAATGGTGCCAGTAATATGATAACTCTCTTCACTCTTGTTTCCGAAGGACGCCGAGGAAGGGTAAATAACGTTCAAAAGTGGAGTGTGTGGGCCCTTTTTTTATTACAATAGTAAACATTTATCATATAATAGAATTCAAATTATAGCATAAATTATTTAATTTAAAACCTTTTCTCGTAAGTTAACTAGATCAAGATAAGGATAGGTAGGGTCTCCAGAACCAGGGTAGTCAGGTGGGCTAAAGCCCCTCTGTTTTATTTTAGGGTGTCTAGGACTCTCTTAAGTCTTCCTAAGTATTTTCCCACATATATTCATAACGCGTGTATACAAATATTTAAAATTATCGTTTAACCAATATACATCCCAATTCTCACTATGTTTAATTGATATTTATCGAGTATTCTAATATACTAAAAAAAAAAATTATCATAAGCAAATGTCACCATCAGTTTGGTAATTTTAAATAGTAATTTCGAGTCACGATATATGATTGTAGTCAAAGAGGACCAAAAACATGCCCCGCCTTTCCCACACTCCCTAAGAGTTTGTTTCGAAAGACTTAACAAAGCTTTACACAAAAATCTCCATGATAGACCGGTAGATTATATACTTTATTTCTATTAGATTGAGTAGGTCACATAATAAGACTATATCTGAGCTATAATTTCATGCAGGCTTATATTGCAAGGTATGTATTGTTATTCTTGTCAAACGTGTTTATTAAATACGTATTTATATGGGGTTCATATAAAATTTATATACAATATTGTTAACATAATATTAATTTTAAATATTTAATTGGATGTTAATTTTAAATAAAAGTACTAAAATATAATATGACTGTCTTTTCCGTACAAGTTTGGAATTATTAAAGAAACTCCACCTATTATTACCACCACGTCTTACTACCCGTTCGGGTTATACGCACTTACGCTAATGTGTAATGGTAAGGTGATTGTGAGATGAAAGGGGGGACCTACAGTTTAACGTGGGATCCGAACCACGATGGAGGCCTGGCATCCCCCACATTCACAAGTTGTGATTAATACACGCGTCTTGTCAGAGGTGAAGGAAGGGTTTGGCAATCGGATAAATCTTTGCTGGGACCGGGGATTGAACCCCGAAAATGTGAGAAACATAACTTACGTTCAGTGTTTTTGCAATTTGTATAGCAAAATATTTGTGTGATCTAAATAAAACAAATATTTCTCCAGTGGAAACGTTTTTAATTTCATTTACATGGTGATCTCAACAGTCCTTGAATATCTGTCAAGGGTTTCTTAGAATTTGACAACATTTCTTCTTCTTTTAAAATGTTTTTCACATGATTGTGCGATGCTCATGACAGATATTCATAAACTATTGATATCACGATGTGTATAAAACTAAACTCTATGTTTCTCCTAGAGCAAAATGTTATTTATTTTGTCCAAATAAATGTTTTGTTATAAAAACTGGCTGGCGTTACCTACACTACCACCATAAAATAATTCTTTTTCTCGTTCAATACAAATCAATTCAGAAATGGTACTGTATTTCAAATTCACGAAGGTAATAGAAACCAGCCACTATCTTGATGTGCAAATCAATGCTTTGTTGTCATCCTATTCTTTTTCTATGAAAGTGACTGATGCACCATTGCGGGCAAGTGGGGAAACTTTTTGGGTGAAGTGAAGCATCTAAAAAAGAATAAGTCTTTTTTTTTTCTTACCTCCTCGTCATCAAACTTTTCAATTTGCGGCTTCAGTCGGGGTGAATTAATTTTGCTCTCTTTACTTTAAAAAAAAAAGACTCTTGAAAAAAATCGCATTTTCTTCTTAGAGGAGAGGTTGAATAAAACAAAAAAATATATATTTTGAAGTCTTATGTTATTTTAAAGAAAGGATAAAGCTAACAGAATTTGGTACTAACATCTAAATCTGATTAATATGCCGTTTGGATAAATTGAAAAACAAAGCTGTAACTACTACTAAGTTGTTTCATTAGTAAGCTCTCTTTGACATTTGTAGATTATTATTCTGATAGAAATATTCTGTTAGTAATTATTAATTTTACCAGTTTTGCAAAGAATTTATAATTTTTTGATTTGATGAAAGGTCAAATAAGTAATCTTGGATTTAAAATAAACAAAATACTAATTTAAACTATCAAGTTTAACATGTAATACTAACAACTCTTCTAAATTATTTCTTATTTTCACAAGAATACAACTTAAATATCAACATTAAATCGAGAATAAAATCTAATTTATATGAAATTTAGATATTTTGACACTTCTTATTATATCGGAATGGATTCTTCAGGTGGGCCTACTTTAAAAACCTTGTTATTTAATATTCACTTAATCTTTCCTGATTGTATTTGAGCTCAAACAGTATACCTCGGTGGCCTTGGGCTAAATTGTTCGCTTCAAGATCCAGTGCTCGTGAGTTCCAACCCATCTAGAGTTGATGGTCTTTTCTTGAGATATAAAAACCCGTATTACAACTTCGTTCGAAGGGGAGCTAAAGTGGTGGCCCCACGTTGATTGTGGCATGTAAAATGACCCTGAGAGTTATGTGAAAATACCCTTTCAAGCTCGCTCATAGAAATTATCAAATTATCGTGTCCTGTTATAATCAGTCGGTTCAGAAATTGCATTTTAAATGCCTCCAAATAAATAGAAATTAACTATATCATTATTACACACTTTGGTTGACAAATTTCATCAGTAACTAAATCAAGCACGAACACATATATGAGCCACTCTTATTCAGAAAATGATTAAATTTAAAAATATATATATTTTTTATATATATAATATTTACAAACAGGTTTCGCGTAGAGGTGAATTCTGGATTAGTAGAAAATCCAATATTCAAACTCAATGCACTTAAGTCACATAGATTTTTCTCTAATTAGTGTCTAGTAGTGTTTGCCCCGATCATCCTTATACTAATAATAGTAGCCTAAAGTACCCAGATTCACCCCGAAGAATTAGCTTAACTTTTAAGGTATAAATAGTAAAAAGGGCAAAAAAATATATCAATTTACAATAAGGTTTATAAAAACGGGTAAAAAGTGTAAAAATAAATTAAAAGGTTAAAAAGGGTAAAAAGGTCAACAAGGGGGAAAATATTATTTTAGGAAAAAAAAGAGCAAAAAGGGTATAAAGTAAGTATAATCAATTTTTCCAGCATTATTTACCAATTAAATTACACTCTTTACCTGTTTATCCTTTTCACACTTCTCGCACTATTTGCCTTTTCTAACCTTTTAATCCTTTTTCTCCTTTTTATCTTTTTTTTAATAATTTCATCCTTTAATCACATTGTGCCCTTTTTACCATTTTGCCTTTCCATCCCTTTCCACCCTTCTATAATTTTGTCCATTTTGCTATTTTTATCCATTATATCCCAGTTACTTGCGCTTTTGATTTTTTGAAATGGGTTTGATTTATTTCCTACACCTTTTTGCAGCTTTTCCCAAGATAAATATTTTATGGTAAATTGATTAACATTGTCAAAAAGGTTAAAGATTATATCTAATCAAAGATTTGTTTTAAAAAAGGTAAATAATTAGGGTAAAAAGGATTAAAAGGATAATAAGTAAGAGCTTAAAGTAAATCTAATTAAAATAAAAAGATTATAAAGGCTAAAAGAGGTAAAAACCATACAGAAAAGTATTATTATTATTATGATTATTATTATCACCACGTATTACTACCCGTTCGGGCTACACGCATACAGAAAAAAAGAGTAGAGTAATATTCTTTTGAATAATTCTTAGTTGTATTAATAATTTGGCACCACCTGGAAGCGAACGATAGTCCTTCAGATATCAGTGGCTTGGTGTTAAAAGGTCCAATGTCAAAAAACTTAATTTTTCAGGAGAGGCTTTTAAAGATTTTGCCATCTCTTCTAATTATAATTTCTTCTACATATATTTTTCAATAAAATTAAAGCTTTTGTGGCTTAAGATCCATCAAGAACACATATAAATAATACACATTCTAGTTTCAAGGTCATTCATGACTTAAAGTTAGACATGACATTGGTTCTTGTTGCATAAAGGAATATAAAGAAATCAATACATTACCAAGTAGTCTATCTTTGAAACTACTCAGCCTCGGAAACGTTTGTGTTTAAATTAGATTAGAATCATCTCTTGACCTTTCCTAGCTTCGATCTCATGATTCACACTCGGTCGCATCTCAATCGGGCTGGATACCAATCATTCCCAATAGTTGAGTTCTTATCTGCATGCTTGCTGCCTTGCCATCGTGACTATCTGAGCATGCGCGGTATTGTACTATTGTCACGCGCGTGTCTATGCACTATTTGAGCCGCGATGGCCTGTGTCCCATGACGTCACTCTGTTGAGGTCGAAACAAACGTTCTCCTACAGCTTATCTTATTCATGGGTGCGTCTACCAGGTGCGTGGGCCATCTAATGCTCTAATATTGGAACCTATTGGAATATTTAGTGGGTAATTATTGATTTTAGTAACCCTAGCTCTCAAAGCTAGGATGTGTTATACACTTGACCTTTATTCATACCCTAAAGGGCAAGATCAAGTTCATGCACGATGAAGGAGTGATTTAGGTTCGAATCATAGGCGAGTGAAATGAGGGTGGTTTTTTCCAAAATGGTTCTACACTCTTCCTTCACGCAAATAAGGGTACCCGTCCTATAAATTTAACCTTCCTCGTCCCTAAAATTACTAGCGTAATTAGTACATAAGAATATAAACCGAACAGGTAGTAAGAGGTGGTGTTAAAAAAAAGATTTTTTTACTAAAGTTGCAAGTTTTCAGAAAGTGTGAGTTTTGGTTAAACATCTATTTAAAGCAAGATAGTTTTGCCAAACTGCAATCAATCTTAAATATTAATTGAATAGTAGCAAATTAATCTATGCAAAATCTAATTTCTCGTGAAGAACGTTGCTTAAATAAAATATATGAAGGAATATGAAACTAAATTTTAATATTTAGGGAGAAAGCTTGTTTTGGTAAAAAAAAGACTCCTCAAATATTTCACTTACTTTAGACAATTCCCTCTTTCATTCCTTATTGTGTGTGTGTGTGTGTTGTCAAGATGTTGCTCTCTAGGACAATAGACGTTGCACTGAACGCAGAGAGGAAGAAATAAAGAGTACAAGAAGAGATGAAGAGTATACCAGCAAGGCCATGAGCTGGAAAAGATGCAGTGGATCAGTTGTGCGGAAATTGGCCTCTTAAAAGTCCGGCTGGATGCTTCTTTTCTTGTAGTGCCTTTCCACTTTCTTGAGTCAGATGCCTCAACTGGGCGTGGAAAGGAGCTCTGGGGTTTCATCTTCCCTTGGTCGTTCGAGAAAAAGATTAACTCGGCCATATTTTTTTTATAACAGGGTGTTGGACAAATCGTGAACCACATGATGAATCAATCGATCGATTGGGCTCGAGAAATTTACAAACTTTTTGTAGGCAAACAGTTTTTTTAGTCACCAACTAAAGTATAAAATTAATGTATCCTATGTTATGGTTTTTGCCTCGTGTCTTTATACCACCCATCCAATATACCACCATTTAATTACACTAATGAGATAGGAATATTAAATTATAGTTTAGATAAATTGTACCCGCGTTTGCGTGTAGAGAGGAGTAAGCCATTTAAGAAACCCAAACTTAATACACCCCCCCGGTATTTGAGGCCAGATTTTGTTGTTACTACTTAAAAAAATAGACCAGGTTGACGTTTAGTTCACGTGCTACCTTAGGTTGAAGATAAACTAATAGATTACCAATATTTACATTTATTTGTATATGTTTCGAAAATGGTTGGATAAATTGCGCGTACTTGCCACACGTAATTGAAAGTATCCTGTAAAATATTATATAAAATAAAAAAACTAAATAAACCAAACCAATAACAAATAAACTTTCCCCTGATATTTATCACTCCAAGCTGAAACTAAAGGTCAGTAACTTTATAGTACAGTTTTTGCATTACTGGGAAGTACTAAAATGCTATAAGTCTCCTTTTATTATGTATAATTTATTCTCCCTTAAACCTCCTCAACCGGTCCTAGCCCTCTATGGCTACCTCCCTTAGTCCCATAACCTAAGTTCAACTAGTCGCCACAGAGAGCGCGGTTTTAAATTACAAAAAAGGGGTAATCACAGAGAGGCCATGTCATCCTGCTTCGACACTCTTGTCTGGCCAGAAAAGCTAAGGCTAAGTCTAATGGACATAACCAAAAGGTAGTCTGAGTTCAGACAAGAACTAACAAAGGTTTACAAATACTGCCCAAGGGCTCATTTATTTTCATAATACTCAGCGTTGGATAAATTGTACAATATTGGATATCAACTTTGATATATATATATATAAATGCTAATGTATAAATGATAAAGTAACTCATTATAAATATAGATACAAATAGGATATAATTATCCAAGATGAAGAAGAGAAATTGTTTCTCATAAAAAAATATAAAGGTTTACAAATAATAAATCTTCCCTTGAAACTATCAAGTCTTTAAAACCGCAAGTTAATATTTCCCATGAAACTAACATTTAATGGGTCTTGAACCACGTAGTTTTAAAATATAACTTTGGAAACATCTAACTGAAAACAATACAAATAATCTAATGTTAATATTTCCCGTGAACTAATAAACTAACCTAAATGAGATAAATACATCAGACTGTAAACATTATAAATACCCTAACACTTAACAATAATACAGATACATTAACTAGTTACGACCAAGATTCGAACCCTGGCCTGAATCCAAAGGCTAAAAGGTTAAAGTCAAGTTTCCCTTTAAAATCCACCAGGACTAGACCCAAAACCTAAGTGTTACTATGTTTAAAAGTCAAAGTTAAATATTCTTGTTAAGAAACGAACTTGTCAAATTTCTCCAAGAGTTAAACCCTGACCTCAGTTTTACCATCTTTATGGTTCTAGAACAATCTCCCTAGTTAACACTTAATCTGGTAAACTTCTCCAAGCTTCGCACCATGACCTGCAATATGCACAGTTCATGGTCGAAGATTACTTTCCCTAATTTACATTAAACAAATTAAAATTCCTCCAGGATTCGAACCTCAACCTAACATACGCAATGTCCATGGTCGGCGATTAATTCCTGTCAATAACTATAGCTTACATTTTATAAGACGGTCCTAGGGGCCTACTATCTGCCCAAGTTATGCTTATTCCTAATCGGCATCAAAGAGTAATGTTTACGATCAGACACAAGCTTATATTCGATTCTGCCCAGCGGGGAAATTTAGGAAGGAAAGAGTTACATCATAATGCCGTCATAGACGTCCAATCACAAGGCGTTACACATTTACAGCACAGTCGACACTCGCATAGCAACGGGCGGTGGGGGGGTAGCAACGGACGTCTGGCCCACTGATATGGTTTTTTAGAACTGCACTCTCGCGCATGCGCGCGTCGGACGAGTGTCTTAGTTCAGAGAAGGGGTGAGGATGGCTGACTTTCACTTCACAGTTTTTTTGCAGTACGTACACCAAAGTCTTTCTGTTGCGTAATAGTTGATCTTGAACGAGACTTCGACTTTTCTGTTAAAAGGGTAAGTTGAAAACAGTTGTTGGTGACGGGTCAGTCTGTAGCTACGGTACACTCCAAAAAATATTAAACAGTTTACGAGAAGCTAGGGAGTATAAACTCACTAGATATATTATGTTAAAAATATAAGTTGAAAGAGTGACAAAATAAATATATGATTGGGCATCTCCTGAAAGATATAATAGGGTTGCCCACTATGCTATTGCACTGTGTTATTGTATCTATGTCATAATAAGAGCCTAGACTTTTTAAACACTTTAACTGGTAAATAAAACTTTATTTTATTTAGCAAAATAAAATAATATATTGTGCCTAAAAATTAACGTTTTTTATATTGTTCTAAATAATTTCTAGTTGCCAGTGGTGACCATATTTTTTATTCTCAAATGTGATTACATGTATTCAAATAAATTAACTTCATTGTATGAATCGAAATAAAATCATCAGCGATATTGAATGGAAACAACAATTTCTAAACGTATCCTTTAGTTCAATACACACCGAAAGTATTAGTATTGAGTAGAAAAATAAATTAATTTGCGTGACCTAAATTAATGTATAGTATATTTTCAAGTAAAAATCACAATATGCTATTTTTAAATACTTTATTCTAGTAGTTCTTAAACTATAAGAATATAAGCAAAAGTACCGGCACTAACAAACATCAAATCTGAGACAAAACTTATCAATTAATTAGTGAACACTAAATATAACTATTTTTTATACCACCTACATCTATGGACACGGAGTAAAAATGTTAAGAACAATTTGTTTGATTTAACAGTGATGGAGAAGTTGGAGTTCGAACCTAAGCTGAGTATACTGATATCGCTATTCTCTAAATGGTTTTCTACTTTATCTTTGCTTAAATGCGAGTACTTTTTCTCTAAATCCTACCTTCCTCATCCATATCTCCACTTTTTTTAAATTTACCACGACTTACTACCCGTTCAGACTATCCGTGTATTTACACTAATGGGGTAGGGTTGCGTGAAGGTGGGGGAGTGTGAAACCATGTAGGAAAGCTACCTTAGTTCGTTTAGTCGGGATTTGAACCCTGACCTCCCTCTAACTGACAAACTAGACCAGACAATATTGTCGCCCACCGATGCGGGTCCGCTTAAAGTGTTCAGCACCCCATCTTACTACACAGTCACTAATTACGCTAGTGAGCTAGGGATGAGAGTATAAATTTAGAGGAAGTGTACCTACATTTGCGTGTAGGAAGAGTGTAAAATCACTTTGGAAAACCAAACTTAGTACACACGACCAGAATCCAAACCTCGAGCTCCCTGTCATCGACAGTCTAGTCTAAAACTAGAGTGACGCCTTAGGCCATTCTGCCACTGAAGCAGGTTGCTTAAAGTTAAACTAAGGAATGTTTAAATATTCTGATTGTGTTTAAAAATTAAGAGTAGATGGAAAATTCCATTATAAGGACCCAAAGAAAAACAATATTTTTTTTTAAGTTACCAATAATTTAAATATGTCAAAACCTCTTTTAACCATATTACAAAGTGTACTCTAAAGATATCATGATTGTATAGCATTAGCTCAATGTTAGTTAAAATTGGACTTTCCCCATTTCTCCCTGTACTCCTCAAAGTAATCATATGTTCACTATCCCCTCTGATAATTTTTTTTTTTTTAATCTTAAACATGCTCTCGACGCTAACGCGCTTGGCTGACGAAGTAACACGAATACCTACCCCTGTTTCTTGAGAACCCTGAATAGAAGTGCAGGTCACAATGACGTGCTCCATTCATCTCCATCAGTCACCCACCATGAAATCCATTAACTGTATCGCGAGATAGCTCTGACTATGGCACCTGCACGCAAACACTTGACACGCCACCCAGAAAACAATACAGTGTTTAACCCAAGAGGTAGAAATCTAATTTCTTGAACCTGCATTTGTAGCCTTACGCGTCAGGTTCATAATATAATGGATTGCTACTAGGATTTTGAGATGTTTCAATATCTATTTTTATACACCCACATCTGTGATCTGACGCGTTAGGTTTACAATAGAATGGCTTGCTACTAGGATTTCGAGATGTTTCAATATCTATGTTATTACACCTGCATCTGTGATCTGACGCGTCAGGCTCGTAATAAACTGAGTATTGAATAGAGCTCTAATTTCAGTTTGGTGCACTGGGGGGGATTTTTCCACGTGATTTATCGATGGGGACTTCCCATTCTCCTCCTAACTTTAATTAAAATGCAGTTTCTCTAAAATAGCCGATCTCTTCTCTATCCACTAAATTAAAACCTTAATAACCAATGTTTAAAATGTATTGATTTAAAAAATTACCGAAAATACAAGATTATTGTTTTGTAATTATTACTGTAATTTTATTAATCTTTATAAATTTATAGCTTATCCCCAACCAACGATCATTAAATTAGAGAAAAGGATAGCTATATTTATAAGGAACATAAGAACTACACTAATTCAACTAATTAAAGCAGACAGCAGATCTAAAATATATAAAAGTAAAGTAATTTAATAAAGCAAAGTTTGCGAAGAATGATATTGTTACTTAAAAGCAAAAGAGTTATTACACAGAAATCTCAAATATATGGAGAACGAGCTTTACCCTCTCATATCCTGAAGGAGCACACACAGTCTTTATGAGACTTTTTTAAAAGTGAGGTTTTAAGGGTTACACTTATAGTCAAGAGTAAACTGCCACAGAATTTAACCTTGAACTAAGGATCTCAAAAAACCAAATCCTTTCTGGACTAAATACCAGTGATAGTTTTGAAGATACAAATAGAATAATCCACCCTAAGGGGGCGGCCAGACTGAGCGCGCGAGCGAATAAAATATAAAATAGAACACATTGGTTGTAATGGGAGGTGGCCACACTGAAGCGAGCGCGCGCGCGCTCGACCCGGTACGGTCTGGTTTACAGGCGCAAGGCAATATTATTGTATGTTGGTTCATTGAGTGCTGGGAAACTTCTCATTTTGACATGATATTTGACTTTTTTCTATCAGTGATAGCTTTAAAACACTTGCTATTAATGGCCTAATTTAATTGGTAAGACCATAAATAATATAATGTATATATGTAAGTCCGATATGTTAAAATACTTCAATATTATAATCAAAGTAGGCCTTTACAAATAATAATCACCATTAGTTTGGAGAGTATGAAAAAACCACAACAATAAATATGTTTTAAGAATCACCTTCAGTTCACTGAGCCTTCGAACCTTTACCTCCCAGTCNACGTCACGGAAGGAAGTGAATACTATATTCCATTCACGGTAGGAATTACTCTCTGAAAGGTCTTTTTTCCTACCAATATCCTACTATATAGTAGATTTATGGTAGGGAAAAAGACCTTTCAGAGAGTAATTCCTACCGTGAATGGATTATACGTGGGTTTGCTTGCGTCAACATAGGTTAAAAGGTGGAGCGATAGTGTACTCGGGATCACACAACTTGTCCACTAAGCATTCGCTACGTTCTTGCATACCGTCCTAAGTGTTTCTAAGTATTCAGAGGGTGCGTGTTTATAGATTAGTGAACATGGTGAAGGTGAATAAAGAGGGCCTTATTATCGAGGTTCAGTCAAGACCAGCTTTGTGGAGGGAAGACCATGCGAGTTTCGGAAGATGGGATCTTACAGAAAAACTTTGGGAAGAAGTGGTCATTTCTTGTAATATATTGAATGTTATGTACCTAATAAATAACTAATAACCTTGAACTAAGGATCTCAAAAAACCAAATCCTTTCTGGACTAAATACCAGTTGAGCGACGCCTGTCCTTCATGTGGTGAATGCCGTTTAGCTTGTTAAAAGAAATAGACCATATTATGAGTAAATAAAATGATGATGAAATATAGTTTTGAGGGGGTGAACTGTATATTATCTGTAGTGATAGAGTTAGCTGGTGTTTGGTGATCTGTGTCATACCAATGCTACATTTTATATTACGATAATATTATACAACCCAGTCGAGGGATTTTTTTCTGAACAATTAAATCCGTAGTCCAGTTTACTCGAGCTTGGCAATAAATCCATTGGTCCTGTGTTGATTGTGGTATGTAAAATAACCTTGTAAGGTATGTGAAAATACCTTTCTGGCAAAATTGGTAGATCCTTTTGAGCTTGTTTATAGAAATTCAGCGTGTACGGCAACGGGGGAGCACCACATTTACTAAACTTCTATAGAATATGCCTTAAACATAAAATTTAAACTTTTTTAACTCTTCAGAATGTTCGCGTATATTTTGTTAAAAACCATAATAAAAATATAAAAACCACTTCATAAATAATCCGGGATTTCTAGACGTCTGCAGCTCTTCTCACTGCTCACACATGTAGCACCCTTTGACATTAGTGTAAAGATTGACAAATGTGATGTAAGATATATTTAAAATAGTAAGTTAGAAAATTGTTTGAAATAATTTAGGAGTTAAAATATTAAATACAGTTAAAATAAAATACAACTTTTTTTTAAAAAAAAAGAAGCATAAATACAGCCGTTAGATCATCATCATTATCATGAACAGCTTCCAGCCACTGGATGAGTCTGTTTGGAACATTAGCCTCTCCATCGCCTCCTTTCCTCCCACCACCTCTCTCCCTCCACCTTGGCCCAGTCCTCTCCTCTCTCCTCCACACTCCTCCTTATTCGTTTCAGCCATCTGTACCTTAGTCTTCCTCTCGGCCTCCTACCCCCACCCCCATATCCAACATCCTCCTGGGCATCCTTTCCTCTTTATTCTTCTAAATGGCCATAACACCTCAGTCGTGCCTTCTCTACCCTGTGCAGGACTGGTTCTTCCTTTACTATTTCTCTTAGATTTCACATCGTGTCAAATTTTGTCACGCTGGATCCTGCTTTTAATAAATCTCATTTTCCTCAGCTGCATTCTGCCTCTACCCTGTTCGTTCATTACCCAGGTTTCTCTGGAGTACGTCAATATTGGTAGGTAATAGGCAATGTAGATCACTCCCTTACATTTTCTGGCATATCTCCGCTACAAATCGAAGCATGGACAATAGTTAGTTGATGTTTGAAAATTTAAGCTAAAAAATCAAGATATTTTAAAATTATAAAATATTCAGTCCAAATAAAAAATAATTTAAACAAAGATTATATATATTTGAGAAAAAATAAATGTAGTTTTAGTGAATCATATAAAAAAATATATGAATCAATAAAAATTTGTCAAGAAGAAATTTTATGCTACAACCAGTCTAAATAATTTGTACAAGCCATACGATTTAATTACTATGAGAAAATGTAAAAATACAAGATTTCCATTTATTATATTTAATATATTTCAAAATGACAATTCGTGTGATAATTTTTAACATACAAAATTCATTCTAAAAAAATATGTTTATAGAGTTTATTCATGAACTTAATACAAAAATTCAATTCTATATTACTTTCACTCGCAAAAAAAAAAGTTTTCATTCAATCTCTACTTGAAGTGAAAAATTGTCTACGCTGACCCCTAATAAAATTATAAAAATTGAAAAAAAAATGTATTTCTATCTCATTGTTTTCAAATGAAGAACGCAGAAAAGCATATTTAAATGCGATTTTAGGTTTGGACTTAATCGTCTATTAATTGACTATATTGGTCAATTGTCCGTAAGTTAGGCTCTTGAACCATTCAAAATTTGTTTTTGACCAGATCAATGCAAGGATATGATAGCTTTGTGTCCATCTCTGAACAGCGGTGTTTCATTCTGGCACTTATGAGTTCCCTCACTGGCACTTATCACAGCAGTGCAGCTTTCAGCTACCTTTATCTAATAGGAGAATGTGTCAAATAGGTTTGCATGACGCTAAACTTCAGTAGGGCATATGGGAGGAGTCATGTGGTTCCATATTGAGAGTTACTAGGGTATACAAACTATAACTTTCTGCTTCTTGATTAACGAAACTATTATAAGCCAGAGTTGCCACGGATTTGGAAATCCGGAAGTGCCGGGAAATCACAGGGAATTTGTAGCATCCAAAAGGGGCATATACCACAAATACATAAAAAAAAAATTATAAGATGGGGGGAGTTTAACCCAGAGCGAGTGCCGAGAAGATCTAGGTTGTAAATGCAACCTAGACATTACAGTCCCACAACTCTCGACCCTCGAACCAGTTGTGGATATCAAATAAGTGAACCACTATCTAATCAGACAGCACGAGACTGCAGCCTTCATAAAGTTCATATAAAATTATAATGTTTGATGTGCATACCTCGGGAATAATGGGACATATATTAGCAAGATAAACAAACAGATCACGGAAAATTGATTTTTATTAACAACGCTCTATTGATGCGTAAAAGTTTAAACAATAGTATACCATTTAAATTGGTTAAAGGGAACCAATTGAAATATTCCATTTAAAGTTTAACATAGCATTTTATATCAGCTTATTGCGTACGCGAGACAAAATCAAAGACTTAACAAATAAAGTCATATGGTACTATTTAAAATAGATTGAACATTAAGGTAAACAAAAATCTCTATCTTAAAGAGACGGCCTTCCAGTAATGACAGATATATAACTATTAAATAATTTATCATTAAATATTTAATTCCTACATTACAATCAAAGATTTACTAACAAATAAAAGGAGTTTTGTAAACGATAATAAACTATTACAACTTAACCAGTTAAAATTACTCTTTTAAGATTTAACCTGTTACCAACATATATCAAATATATAATCGTCAGCCAAGAGAAATGGCGCCAAAAGTCGTTACATATACAAATTTATCCTTCGACAAAAACCATAATAAACTCTCGTCAAGACCCAAAAACGGGTATTCGTGAAAGTTATTAGAATAATTCTCAAAATTATCATGATCAAAAACTTATCAAACCTATCGTAATATCAATTATATTTTTGATTACGCGCAAAGACCTCTTAATACCAAAGAGTAAAAGAATGCTCCTAACCATACTCTGTTACGTTATTAAATTTAAATGTGTGGCCAAAAAGAGAATTTAGAAAAATAATTATTAAATATAAAGTTCCATAAGGCGAAACAGAATTTTGATCTTACATTTCTATAGACGGAGAAAGCAGGAGCTTTGTGTTATTCCTACTAAGACATAGGCCCAATTGTGACGATATCGGTACAGAAAGCATAATATATACCCAACTCAGTGGAGGAAGACAGGAGAAGGGGGGAGGGTAAGTTCTGGACTACCATGGAAGAATGTGGCAGCGTCTCGATCATTCTAGTACGGAGACTCGCCATTGCGCATGCCCAGCCAAGCCAGCAGCCGCTCTGATTGCCACGCCTCAGGCTCTCTTAGTGTTCTGTTAGGCCGGGATAGTGAATGTTCGTCTCGAGGACTTGAGCCGTTGTTCCATGCGAGTCTTGTCAGGAGGTGAATGCGGTAAGTTTCTTCTATAATGTTGTTGTTTACGTCTGTCTTGTAAGCCCAATGCTACAAATTTTTCGCCAAAATCTAGTATAAATACTGGAATATTTGATAATTTGGAACATTTAACTTTTTTTTACCTCCATTACGGTTCCCAACCTGTGGCCTGATTCAGCTAGGGTATCTTACAGCCCAATATTAGGAAATC
Organism: Timema shepardi; assembly: GCA_902151425.1. Taxonomy (NCBI): domain Eukaryota; kingdom Metazoa; phylum Arthropoda; class Insecta; order Phasmatodea; family Timematidae; genus Timema; species Timema shepardi. Next base: position 270,974 of record CABFVX010000157.1, on the reverse strand, counting down.
TTTGGATAGACGAAAAAGTGTATTGAAGAACTGAGCACGCCGATAACATGTCTTCATTATCCACTATTGTTTCAAATCTGCTCCTCAATCTAAGCTGTCTGAAAGAATAGGAATTAAACTTGCAAAACACAAGGAATCTGTTAGTAAGAAAAAGTGACAACGCTTATAAACTTAGGGCCAAAAAATATACAATCATATTAGAGCTTTCATTCAACCCACACTGGTGGACACGTGGACTAAATAAATAGCTTTTACAGCATTTTTTGCCGGTAACGGGGTGGTCGTGATTCGAATCTTGGTTGGGTGTACTGAGGGTGTTTTCACCAAAATGGTTTTCCACTCTCCCTCCATCATGCAAATGTGGGTACACTTCCTCTAAATATAACCTTGTTGATTCCGAAAACCACTAGCGTGATTAGTACATAAGTGTATAAACCATACGGATACTAAGACGCGGTGCTACAAAAAAGATAAAGGACATTCAGTTTTCCTTTTGACAGTATTAAATGTTTGGTTGAGAAAAAATGCTGGCTCTGCTTTAGAGTTAGGATTAAGTTAGTTTACAATTAGAGTGATGATATTTTAATCAGTTATTCAAAAAAGTGCATTTTAAATGGCTTTAATAAAATAAAATATTGAAACGAGTAGCATGGAAGCTTTTTTTTTCATTAGATTAGCGCCAGTTTAGAGCGGTAAGCACCAGAGATCTCTCTTATACTGACTTTAGAATAATTATTACTTCAGATGATTTTGCAGTAAGCGAAGAGTTAGGATCGTATTTATGGTCTTATGTCCAGTTTCATAGTCATATTTAATATGCTTCAAGTGGGGTGTTATGCTAAATACAGAACGACACCTACCTAGCCCAGAATTGAATGGGCCTTTTTCAAATGCGAAACTGGCCCATTCCATTCAAGTTTAAGTAGGTGTCGTCAGCCTTGTAGGTCTTGGGGTAAAGTGCTTGCCTTATGACTCGATGTTTGTGTGTTCAAACCCAGCCGGTGTCGACGGATTTTTCATGAGCGATAAAAATCCATAGAACAACTTCCTTTTGATGGGAGTAAAGCCATCGGTCTCATGTATATTTCACCATGTAAAACAGACCTAGAAGTTTTGTGAAAATAATTTTTCCAGCAAAATTGGAAAGCCCTTTTTCTCTCGCTCATTAAAGTTCTCGTGTGGTGATATAATCAATCGGTTCAGAGATTGCACATTAAATATATTAAATAAATAAATACATAAAAATAAATTAGGTAGGTGTTATCTTGTATTTAATATAGACCCACACTTGAGGCAAATACAGACTGTCTATGAAACTTTCCCCTAGTCTCGGGAGGCCATCAACCGTCCTGTTTTCGAATAACAGGCAATTCAGGTAAAAGTGGGAGATTGGGTGATGTCCAAATTCGGACTATATACAAGGAAGACTCTTCATATCCTTAGGCTTAGGCCGATAATTTTTCCGCCTCCGCTCCATCCACTGCTTTCAAGCTTTTTTCATATAAATGTATTGGTCAAATGAGCCAAAGAAATGGATAGAAGAAGAAAAATTAAAATAAATCAGTCTAAATTTAAGGCTCAAAGAAACCTCAGCACAGACACACACACACATATATATTATTATTATTATTAGCACCGCGTCTTACTACCCGTTCGGGCTATACGAACTTACGCTAATGTGTAATGGTAGGGTAATTGTGAGATGAAACGGAGGACCTACAGTTTAACGTGGAATCTGAACCACGGTGGAGGCCATATATATATATAGAAAGAGAGAGAGAGAGAGCCGAATTAACAAAGCCTTTTATTGGAAGTTGTGCAGTTCTTCAGTTTTAGAGTGAGTCGGTATGCACGGAGAGAGAGAAAGGGAGACAGAAAGAGAAAGGAAGAGAGTGGGAAAGCATTTTGAGAAAGAAATGCCCTTAGTACGTTTAATGGGGCTTTGAAACATAACCTTACTGGCAAACCAGATGAAATCGACGCCCAATTTTGGTTGATAGGTCACCATTACTCTTATTATTACTGTACTTTGACCATCTTCATCATTTATTGGGTGTTAAAACGTGCACTTTCGTGGGTTATACTCGTTTTTCTCGTTGGGGGCTTCACCCCCAAACCCCCAGTCAGTTTTCTTTGCAAGTGGATGTAAGATAATGTAACTTTTAACAATTTGGAGTTTTTCCGTCGGTTACATGCTAGAAGCTATAAATTTTCTAAATTTCAAGTTTCTAGTTCATCTTGAAGTGGGTAAGCATTAATGTCAGTGAGTGAGTCAGCCATGTGGCTTTATAGTAGTATGAATAGCATATGACTTATAAACAAACTTAACCTAGACCAGTAATAATGCGACACCCTCATTTCTAGCACCTAGATATTTACTTTTTTGAATAGCAGGATAAACTAGTTGACATAATTATAGTAAATATAATGGTCACTATAAAAATCAAACAATGATCAACGAGAGATGTGATCAACAACTCTGACCACTGTTACTATACAGGGTGTTTCACCCGCTCTTAGCCCCCAAGTGCTTCTCATACACCAATTACGTCCATTAGTTTGAAAGTTATAAGGGAAACTCACGGGCAGAGAAAGACCGAAACATCCTGTAGTAGTATTTTTAATGTATTATGATAAGCTTGTTTCTGTGTGCCTAGCACCTTTTGTTGGCATCCGTTGAGATAGAGTTGAATGTAACGTGAAAAAAGGCCAGTGTTTTTGCAGATTGTATAGCAAAACAATTTGTTTGGTCATAATAAATAAAATATGGCTCCAGTTTAAACATAGAGTTTGATTTCCTTCCCATGGTGACCTAAAAAAAAATCTTGAATGTCTTCAAATGATGTCTTGAAATTTAATGACAACACTTCATTTATAAAATTAGTCATTTTTTGCTGCTATGCTCATGACATATATTTAGAAACTGTTGATGACAACATGTGTAGAAAATTAAACTCTATATTTTATTTCTACTAGAACAGTATTTAATTTATTTAAAAAAACTTTGTTGCTATAAAAAATGCAAAAACATTGGCCTTTTCTCGCCTCCCCTTCCACCCCACCCTATCAAGCTTCCAGGAGGGACACGTGTAGCTTCCAACATCCTACGCCCAATTAAAACTATCCAAACAAATCACTCAGCCCCGAGCCGTTAGTTCATTATTGTGAGAGGGGAAACTCGCATCTCGAAAATTGCGACTCTTTGCTTAGTATGCAAACACGCTACCGACTGAGTTAGGACATCTGACACGCTAACCACTTACCGGGAGTGATGGGATACTGTATTTGATCTTTAATTGCGCAATATTTATCACTCTCGAACGAAAACTAACAGTAAGGAAAGGTTTTTTTTAACTTAACTTTTTAAATTAAAAGGTATTAAATTAGTTTGTTTATCGCAAGCAGAATGCGTTAGCGTGCATGTTTATTAAACCATAAGTTTTCACCAAACATATGGAAAGTGTGTAATGTACAGTCAAATCTTGATGGTAAGAAATTTTCAAAAAATACATAACATTTTTTAAAGTCACTATTGACAATATTTTACTATATTATTAGTGTTATTTTATGGGTATTAATAATATCTATCAAATATGTTAGCCACAAATCACATGAATTTACGTATGAATACATTAAAGCAGATCAAGTAACGTTTTCTTACTGTCAGATAAGACCCTTTCTGTAAAAATTGTACTGTAGTAAATTCATGATTCAAAGCTCCACCTTTCAAGGGATATTTGCCTAGTCCCTTGTACAGAGAGTTCGCGCGATGAGGGTAGGAAAGGGTCAGTGAAGAGTAAACGGGAAGGGGAAACGTACCGCTCCCTGACTAAATTAAACCTCCTACTAACTCATGTTCTCCTGGGGGACCGCAAACACAAACTCTGCCCGGTCCAGTTAGTCATTACATTGCTCCAGGCTTAGTGAAAACATGTGAGCAGCAATAGTGCCGCTCTCTTCCCTCTCTCTTTAACCCCCTTCCCCTCCTTACACAGCACCCTTGCCCCCATCCCTCTCTCGTTACCTATCAAGAATAAATACACCCTCTTGACTGTCTAGTAATATGGAGAGAAGGGTTGGGGCTTAGGGGTGGATTCAAACGAGCTTTTTCATTATAAATAAATCAACTTACGACTCTAATATATAGCTCGTCTATGGTAAGATTGTAATTGAGTGACGGCATGAAGACTTTTTATTGGAAAAACTGGCTTGAAGTATTATTAGAACTGTTTGATAACAATTTTTATTGATAATATATTATTACTAAGAAAATAATTATCTCCACATATAACATTAATGTCTTTCAGCCAATGTTTGCAATTAAAAACATTTTGCTAGCTTACCAACATTATTACCGTAGATGAGCTGTAGAACAGAGCGCATAGTACTCGCTTCAACGGCCGAGCGGTCTAAGGCGTGTACCCTTTTGTTATCACTAGGTACGATTCCCCGACACAGCGTAGTACCAATACGTCACTAAACGGTCATATCACCTTGCTGACCGAGAAAGTTCCATTAAATGAGCTTTGGTACTCGGTTACTAGCCTCCGTTATTTTTTTACAAAATAAGACTAATCCACTTGTAAATAAAACACAGTGAGGATAAGTTCAACATATATTAATGAATAAATTGATTAACTTTGATAGCCCACAATATTGTAGGCAGTGGCGGCTCGTGTATAGACACTGTGGAACTGCAGCACCCCCTATTTACACTTGATATTATCGATAACATTTAATGTAATGAGTCATTTTTTCTTTAGTTATTTATTTTTGCAGTACAACATATATTCCTTAAGCTTAATGTCAGTACTTCAGTAGCCATCCCCCAGTTTATGAAAAAAGATACAAAAATCTTTGTATGGAACTGGTCGCTTCACATTGCCAGTGGCGTGGTGTTTGACTGTTGTGCGCATGCACACATAGGAGGGGAGTGTGGAGGAAGTTGGGACTGCCAGGTAGAGATAGCACTGTTGTTCTCATAGTGCCGGCTCTGGCGTGATGGTGGAAGGAAGTTAAAAAAAAGTGCACCTACTATTACACAGATATTTACTATAACTTGATTTTCTCACGAATGGACATTTGGAACACCTTTTAGGAGGGCTGCTGTAACAAAACTCATTTTGAAGCATTCGTTCCGGTCTTTAGACGAAAAAAAGTAAATATTTGAAACAAGAAGACCCACTCCCGTCTTTAGGCAACCTCTCTCTCTTTTTTTTCTCTCTCTTTTCTCTCTCTCTCTCTCTCTCTCTCTCTCTATATATATATATATATATATATATATATATTCATATAATTATACACAAAACTTTGACATTTCAATAATCAATTTTATGAAAATGTTTAGTAATCAGGGTATTAGATTTGTGGGAATGATAGACCTGTAGTTTTTTTTATTTAGCACCCCGTCTTACTAACCGTTCGGGTTATACGCTTATGTACTAATTACTCTAATGGATTCGGGATTGGGAAGGTTATATTTATAGGAAGTGAACCAATATTTGTGTGGAGGGGGTGTGTAAAACCTTTTAGGAAAAACCACCCCTAGTTCACCCAACCGAGATTCGATCCTCGATTTCCCCATCCTCAGCAATCTGGCTCTACACGAAGCTAGTACATAAGCCAACTACGCCACCGAGGCGGGTGACCTAAAGTTGACCTTCCTATTTACAAACGATAATGGCGTGTAGAATAAATACATAATCAATGATATTAATAACATTTGTAAAGTTATTAAAAAGGCGTACCAAAGGTCAAACTCATTTGCAGGCCACAGCCCAAGAAATAGTTTTGACAAACGTAAATTGACCATTATTATTATTATTATTATTATTATTGATTTGAATTATAATTATAATTATTATTTAAATATGTAAATAATTTAATGATTAAGTAATATTTCTAATATCACCAATTGTTTTGTCTTATTCCATGAATAATTTTTGTCAGCGCTTTCTCCCCTCCCCCCTTCATTTATTTCCCATAATTCTTTAAACTCAACAAAAAAATCCAAGGAATGACCAGTGTGAGCTTCCAATTAAACTAGTATCCATCAGACCCCCCTTTATTGTAGCCTCATTGCTTCCCTTTATCCAGAATTGACCCCACGCCACTGAGATAAGGCCCTCAGTAAAACAAGTGTTCTCTGTTCAAGTAATATTTGTATTCCGTAGGCCTGTATCTTTAACACACATATTTCGTTAAGTTAATCAAAGTTGAGATCAGAAATAATATTTTTATAAAATAGTATCGCAGTAGACTAGATGTCGGTGACCTGGCGGTCTAGAGGTAAGGTGTCAGACTTCTGTTCTGGCGGCCGGGGTTCAATCCTCGGTCGCGTCAAAGATTTATCTGATTACCAAACCCTTCCTTCACCTCTGACAAGACATCTTGTGAATGTGGGGAATGCCAGGCCTCCACCGTGGTTCGGATTCCACGTTAAACTGTAGGTCCTTCATTTCATCTCACAATCACCCTACCATTATACACTAGCGTAAGTGCGTATAATCTGAACGGGTAGTAAGACGCGGTGCTAATAATAATAATAATAGTAGACTAGATCACCGATGACGAAAAGAGCGAGGTTTTTCCCTAAATAATTTTACACTCTTTCTCCATGAAAATGCGGGTACACTTATTTTAAATTCTACCTCCCTTATCCCTGACAAATCAGCCTAATTAGTACGTATGCTGTACGCGTATAATCCTATAGGCTGGTAAGACGCTGTGGACTCACTATTATATACAGTATAGTCAATGCGTGGTGCTCAAATAAATAATATAAAGGTTTTTTATCAACATATATTATTACTACCTGTTCAGGTTGTAACCATCTGATGATTATCTTAATGGGGTAGGGATGAGAAAAGAAGAATATCAAAGGTAATAAACCCGCATTTGTGTGGAAGGGGAGTGGGGAACAACTTAGTAAAACCACCTTCGGTAGACCCCACCGGGATTTTAACCCCGACCTTCCCATCATCACTATGCCAGTATAAAACGAGAGTGACACTCTAGTCCAGGGGCCGGCAAACTTTTATTATTGTTGTGGCTAATTAATATTGTAGTCACTCTCATCATGCTAACCAGGCAAGTCCAACCAAATCGTTTATATGGTTATACTAGTTAACTGGTACAACTATTAAAACAAATGTAAGTTGATATTGTGAAATGTAAATGTTAACACATGATTCTAAATCGAATATATTAGATAATTAATGTTTCTTGAACAATTAATATTTTAATATAAATCATATGAATCAGAATAAATACAAAAGCTATAAATGTGTTTTGCAAAATTTAAGACCTGAAGACATTATTTTGAAATTTTGAAACAAAACAATTGAACCATTGAAATACAAACCGAGTTATTAAAATTATTACTCACATTTATGGTTTTAAATAAAAATAAAAGCTTAATATTATTTGAATTCAAATCGCTCAGCGTGTCGTAGGTTGCCGACTCTTGCCTTGGACCATTTGGCTACTGAAGCGGCTATATAAAGATAGTTTCTTTTTGCTTAAAATAAACAGCTAAAAAAATGAGTTTAACTAATTAATGTATTTATAAGTTTGGAAAAACTCAAATAATTAAACCAAAACTTGCCACATGTTATCAATTGAAATCTGTAAAATAAAGTTTCCACCATCAAACTCTACAGCGGAATACACTTCATTGAATACATATATACACTGCAGTGTTTTAGTAAATCGCTTTATTCCAAAAAGCAGGATTGGATCAAAAAAATATAGTCTACACATCATGTAATTGATATGCAACCTGTCAATTAAATGATTGCAAACAGTTGATATTGGTTTTTCTGCCAAACAGATTTCATCAATCACATAAAATGTTGATTGCAATGCCTTGAAGCGACAAATGAAAGGAAACTAATAATACATTATGTTGGGTTCAAAATATTTCATTCGTCCGAGACAGAAGTAAAATGAAAATTCATACTGTAGTATGAAGTATATCAAAATTCACATACTGACGTAGTATTATTAGAAATATAGCCCGCAAATATAACGAAATGTTGAAACTATAGAAGGTTTTATTATTATCATCATTATTATTATTATTATTATTATTATCACCGCGTCTTACTACCCGGTTGGGTTGTACGCACTTACGCTAATGTGTAATGATAGGGTGATTGTGAGATGAAATGGAGGACCTACAGTTTAACGTGGAATCCGAACTGTACATAATAGTTTAATATAAATTGAAACCACTTTGGTTGCCGCACGGTCTAGAGCGCTATAATCGCAATAGACTAGACTGCCAAATTCATGAAGATCGTGGTTCAGTTCCGGTCAGTTGTACTGAGGAAGATTTTTATAAATGTTTTTCCACTCTCCCTGTATGAAAATGCGGGTACACTTTCTGTAAAATTCACCCTTGATAATCCCTAACAAATTGGTGTAGGCCTAATTAGTATAAAGACTTATAGCCTTAACGGTAATTGAGACACGGTGCTAAAAAAATATATGGATATATAAATCGAATAGGAATAAGTTCAAATTAAAATACACATAGATACCAATTTACACACACAAAAAATTGTTTGAACGTTAAGCTATTTTAAGATACCATTAACTTAATTATTGTTTTTAAAATGCTAATCTAAAAATATTTCAATTTTATTTTTAATTTATTAGAAACAAGGTGAAAATTCTTGGTGTTTACAGGAAAAAATAGCCATCTTCTTAAATAATTTAGATTTAAGTTTAAAAATTTTCCCTTTTATATTCATCAGCACAATCTGAACGTAAACAGGTATTGTATACAACACAAACCTGTCATTACACGATTAAAATATTCAGTCTCGCAAAATAATATATATATTTTTAAATTGTATGATTTCCACACCCTCAGTCTTCCAAAGTGCTGTACGTCTGTCAATTTACAGCTTTATAAGTTCCTTGATTTCGTTGCTAAGCTCACATTGGTCCCATACTCTAAAAACACAGTCTTGCAATTAATGTAAAAGTTAAAACAAAAGTACCCACGGTACATATCTGCAAGTTTTTCTCATTATTAGCCTTCACATACCAAGTTTGGGGCACAACCATTTTAACCTGGATGTTGAGTATCTGGGTATATTATTTGTTAGTTGCACTGTTTGGTGTTCACGTGGCTTAATGCGTCAGGCCAGGATTAGATTGAAAAGTTAATGATATATCCCTCATATAATTTCTTCTGTAATAATGAGAGTGCTTTAATTTCCTTCTCAAAGTTAATTTTACAACAGAATTCAGAAAACAAAAACAAAAGTGATATTATTAACTTCCTTACTTAGTCATATTATTTAGAACGCTCGTAGAACCTGGATCTGAATGCCACGCTCATCTAGTCTGGTTTGCAGGTGACGTAGAGGTTGGGGTTCAAATCCCATCCAGTTGTACTGAAGCGGGTTTTTCTAAATGTTTTCTTACTTACCATTTATGTGACGGCAGTTAAATTTTAATCAAGCTATACCTTATTTAATTATTATAAATAAAATCCACATACTATGGATATAAATGTCTTAACACGAAGATAAATAAACCTCACAATGTGCTTAAACTTAAAGCTCATAAATATCTAAGATTTCCATTTCGCTTCCAATTGAATAGTTTTCATAGTTCTCTCCCAATCTCCTTAAGGTAAGCGCCCACTGGATCAATACCGCATGGAGCGCAAGGACGGAAGGGAAAGTACAACTAATTTGTAGCATGATTTGTTACCAAGATGCGCCCACTATCTCAGTACCACCTGCAATGCACTCTCTGCCGTTCCACCATTTGACAGAAAGTCCGGGTGAGGGAATTAAAATCAAGTGCGGTCCGGAAATTTTTGCGTCATCTTCAACCAGATTAGGAAATAATATGTGATATTCTCCAACAGTACCTTCTTGTTGATGTTGTAAATCCAGAATCGTCGTTTCCTACATTTTCTTCTCTCCTTTTCAATTAAAAGGCAACTAATGGCTACACATTCTTAATCATTTTCCATATTTAAATAATACGGTAGTATCTGGTATGGCACCTTAAAACAGTGCTCTGATAGGTTGAATTTTATCACGGGACCATGCCCCTCGCTCTCTGATTGGCTGTTGGATTCCCCCTCCCCTCCATTTCTACTGACCCCTCCCCCTTCCTCGTGCCCCTCTTTTTAGTGTTCCAAACTTGTTTATTCTTGTCTCATTTGTTTTTAATTTGTGATTATTGCTTTTTTTGCTCAATGGTTATTTATGAATGCTCATTGTTTTTTTATTTGTGCTCATTGGTTTTTTATGTCTGGTTAGGATTCGGACGGGCCGTTGGAGTTTTTTTTATTGGTGTAGGGGAGTTTATTGTCGTAGGATTGGGACAGGGCATTGGAGTTTTGTTTATTTATTTATTGGCGTGCAGTCCATGGCACCAGGTGCTCTTCCTTCGGCATCGCTAGTGAGTATCCTCTCTGGCCGGCCACTTAGCGAAGAGTGTGACCACCGAGCAGGGCCTCTAATTTTGAAACGTGTGAGTAGTGATTCGCTAGCGTATTTCTCTAATCTCACACACAATCTCGCAAATCCCTAATTTTGAAACTACTGCGCTGCGAAAACTGACGTCACACGATCGAATAGCGAGCGGATTCTACTCGCCAGCCTCACACCTTGCGAGAGAGGCCTTTTCTGTTGAGTAGGCAATAAAATAACAAAATGGGTGCAATTGTCCTCTTCAGTTGCAGCTTTCTGAGAGTGATTTTGTTGAAATAAACCTATCACTGTACAAAATAGGTTTACAGAAGGAAATAATATGATAGCTTTGTTCACTTTATGCAATACTTCAATACTATTATTTGTTTGGGTGAAAACATAATTATATATTCAAATTTTTTAAGGCTTCTTTAACCGTTAATTTAGTTGAGCCAGTAAAGGGACCGTCTCATTATCTAAAGTTCGCGTGTTCAAGTCCCGTCATCTCCATTTATTTTTAATTTATCAGACTTTAAACTTTAACTTTAAATGATCGTATTAGTTAGTAAGCATCTTATTTGTTTTAAATATTGGTTATAGAAGTATACAAGGTATTTGAGCCTACGTAGACCAACATAATAGCCATTAAAAATAATTTTAAAAGGTAGTAAATTAAAAACGCTAGGCTTATATTAATTTTGAAATTTTGTATTTTGGTGATTATTTAAAAATTAAATTAATGGGTTTCATGACATAAAATTTACATATTTTAAAATAAGGCTAAGCAAGCTAATTATTATTATTATTATTATTCGCATAGTAAAAATCTTTAGGGCATATTTATGTTTTAAAAATAGTCGCGAAAATAAAATAATATTTACTGAATTCTAATTACTAAAACGAGATTTAAATTCAGAAAAAAAATTAAAATATTGTAACAATGATTGGATTGAACTCGTGAAAACCTTAGTTTGGATCAAGTACGCTACCAAGAGTGCTAAAGTGGATATTGCTTAAGATAACGGTTTTATTTCTAGTGATATAACTTTGAGAAAATTTTGAGACTACAAGCATAGATGCAAACAACTGAAATATGGTTTCCTAATAAAACGAAACAAATTGTTTTACATGATGCACTCAATACAATAGTTACGTATCTTGTATAGAGGCGTTTTGTGGCGTCTCATCACCTCAATCCTTTGGCACAACATGGTTTTACAGTGTTGTCGGATTGAAAACTCAGTCGCAAGGGAAACAACACTACACTGACTGGCACGACAGTAGAAACCTTTCAAAATTAGCTATGTTTCAGTACAGCCTGCGATTTGCGAGCTAATGAGTTGTGAGTTAGCTCACAAGCTAGTATTTTCGCAAGTTTCAAAATTAGGGGTCCAGCAACAGCGTATCACGGCCGTAAGGCCCCTTTCACTCTTCCCTCACTCCCCCTACTCTCCTTACATCGCCATCGCCACGAACAAGATAAGTTACACTGACTGCTCCCTCACTATGTTGGACTGTCTTTCAATTCACCTCCTCCCCCTCACTTCACCATAACCCTCCCTAGTGGAGATCGTCAGATGTCACAAACTTGTTATAAATTTTTAAAGAGGGTGGCAATGAACTTTTTGAAGAGTCATGTACCCCCAAGGCCGCTTGGCGCACCGTTATTGGCATTTTGAAGGTCGCTGGTTCAGATGTGCTTTCCCCCAGCCCCCCAAGGCCGCTTGGTGCATAGGTTGTAGCCTTCTGAAGGTCGCTGGTTCAGATGTGCTTTCCCCCAGCCCCCCAAGGCCGCTTGGTGCATAGATTGTAGCCTTCTGAAGGTCGCTGGTTCAGATGTGCTTTCTCCCAGCCCCCCGAGGCTGCTTGGTGCATAGGTTGTAGCCTTCTGAAGGTCGCTGGTTCAGATGTGCTTTCCCCCAGTCTCCCAAGGCTGCTTGGCGCATAGGTTGTGGCCTTCTGAAGGTCACTGGTTCAGATGTGCTTTCTCCCAACCCCCCAAGGCTGCTTGGTACATAGATTGTGGCCTTCTGAAGGTCGCTGGTTCAGATGTGCTTTCCCCCAGTCTCCCAAGGCTGCTTGGCGCATAGGTTGTGGCCTTCTGAAGGTCGCTGGTTCAGATGTGCTTTCTCCCAACCCCCCAAGGCTGCTTGGTACATAGGTTGTGGCCTTCTGAAGGTCGCTGGTTCAGATGTGCTTTAAGGTGCCATACTAGCTACATACGGTGAAACATCACTAATAAAAGCACAGTTATAAACATGAACCAAATTAAAAAATAACAGAAATGCAAACAGCATTTTCTTGAGCTTGCAACAAGAAGCTCACCTTACGGCTCGAGATTAGCTGAGAAAACTGAGTCTCCACCCGTGCCTTCAGGGCGGATAGTGGGCGCACCCCCCTAAAGTGTGCGGTTCGTGCCATCCTTGCGGTAATGATCCATCGGGCGCTTACCTTTAAACGGACATTCTGGTACATTTTCTCTGAGGTCTACCTTCCTCATCCCCAAACTAATGATGGGACTAAACGTGGATCGCCAGGATGGGTAATAAAGACGCCGTAAAAAAATGTGTGGAAAAAGAGGGATCAAAAAGTGTTTGAGAGTAAGCCACTCAAGGAATAAAGCCATTTGTGTGTATCACTTTCAGTTTTTTTCGAACACACACACACACACAAACGTAGAACTGCTCGTGCTTTAACTCAGCAATCAATTAATTCCGGTGCCATTTTGTTCAGACATATCGCAATCCCTCATCACCACATGGATAGAGAGAGAAGAAGGGACGGGTTTAATGAAGGAGATGCTAGCATGTCGAATGGGTCCATACAGCGGCCAAATAGGGGGGGTTGGAAGGGAAGGAGGGGGGACGATGAAATTAGCATTAGCAGTGGTGAAGAGCTCCGTTACCCGCCAAACGTCCGCTCTTCGCTCTGATTAGAAGCCCGGAGAGATAGGTTTGTGGGGTAGGGGAGATGTAAAGGAACGGTTGGGTTTGTAGGGGGCAAGAGGGGTGAAACTGGCAGAGCTTGATGGGGTGGACAGCCCATTGTTCACATGTACCAGCGGCTCATTTTGAAGGTACCTGAGTTTGGGAGGCTGCCATTTCATTGTCGGTTAGGCTCATTCTTATTTTTTTTATTTCCCCTAGACAGTTTCTTTCAAGGGCTTTTGATTACGATTACTTGAGTTTTCTTACCGTTTTTAAAGGCATTGACAATATTATTATTATTATTATTATTATTAGCACCGCGTCTTACTACCCGTTCGGATTATACGCACTTACGCTAATGTGTAATGGTAGGGTGATTGTGAGATGAAATGGAGGACCTACAGTTTAACGTGGAATCCGAACCACGGTGGAGACCTGGCATTCCTCACATCATTGACAATAGAACGCGTGAATTAAAACCTAACATATGTTCTCTCTTTCCGATGGTTTGTCAACATAAGTAATCTGCTTTGTGATTTATTATTAGAGTTAAATGTTAAATTAACATTTATTAAACGGTGTAATTATTATTATTATTTTTAGAATATCCCACAACATTTAGATTTTGTGCTGTCGTAGCTTATTTTTAGTAGCTCTATATATTAAATTTCAATTATTAAATTATTATATAAACTTTTTAATACGACAAATTATTCCCACACGCTACTTCTCAAAAGCAGGGTGACTAGGTGGCTTAGAGGTAAGGTGTCATACTTCTGTGCTGGGGGTCCGGGAATCAATCCTTGGTCCCGGCACAGATTTATCTGATTACCAAACTCTTCGTTCACCTCCAACAAGACTTTTATTACTCACAGCTTGTGTGTGTGTGGAATTCCAGGCCTCCACCGTGGTTCGGATTACACGTTAAATTGTAAGTCCTCCATTTCATCTCACAATCACCCTACCATTACACATTAGCGTAAGTGAGTATAACCCGAACGGGTAGTAAGACGCGGTGATGATAGTAATAATAGTAATAATAATAATAATAACAGAAGATCGGATATTATCGTCACTAGAATTAATTTTATAAAGTTTAAAAATAACTAAGCAAAAGGACAAAAAAGATAAAATATCACAAAGGGTATGGCTTCGTAAGAGTGAAGTAAAATGACCAATGGAATGACTCCACAAAAGGCTAATTTTTTTGCAGTTTTTATAGCAAAACTTGTTGTTGTTGCTAAAATAAATAAAATATTGCTTTAATACAAAAATTAGGTTTAATTTTCTTCACATGGTGATATAAACAGTTGTTGAATATCTTTAATGAGCATTGCGGCTTTGGGTGACAAACTTTTTAAATGAATAGAAAAAGTTGTCATTAAATTTCTGAACATCCTTGACAAATATTCAAGAAATGTTGAGATCACCATGTGAAGAGAATTAAATTAGATTGTTGTTCTGAAGCAATATTTGATGTATTATGGTCAAAAAAAGTTTTGATACAAAAAATTGCAAAAACATAGACCTTTTCTCACGCCCCTACATCCCCACACTAACGAAATATTTGATTATATTATGCGTTATTTTAAAATATGATACACGGCAATATAGAGTCGAAAGATTTTAAGAATATTTTCTTTTTCCAATCAACCCCTTTATTTAGAGAAAAACTGTGGGAAAATATAACATTAGCTCATTTTTAACAACTTTTTAAGCATATTTTTGGGACTATGAGACTAGACTTGATACAAAAGTGCTTTAGATTTAATCTTACTCTAATAAGAACAGTATTTTTTGATAGGCTGACAATATAATATCTACAGATATTTGAACTCTAGCAGCAAGCTTTCCTCTTTACCTTGAGGTAAAGAGTCTAGTTTTTTTTCCCCAGTCTTGTATTCACATGACAAAGAGTGGTTATAGGTGATGCGTGAAATGGACTGTTATAACCCTAGACAGAATATAGATGTAGTTGAAGAAAACGACACAGACCATTGTCTTTTAAGCCATGTGGCCTGACAGCGATTGATTTATCGTTGATCGAGTGAATAAGTTCTTAGACTTGAGAATTGGTGTTTTAGGAGGTAGACAACATCAATAAATAAAATAAAACATTCCCTCAAAATAAGGCTTAAAATTGGATGAAAATGAAAGGAGTATAATCATTTTATAGGTGTAAATTTAGTTATTTGAATTGTCATCATAAGTTTTTCTTTAATATGTTTGCAAATATTTATTTTCAATTTCTCCACACGTTTATTTTTCGCTGAAGGTGCTATATTGAGTCATGTAGCTTATTAAGAAATACTTGTTTGATCAAATATTTATTTATAATGTAGTACCGGTAGCCCTGTATAAGAAAACTCCATGGTTGGAGCCCACCAGTGAGTTATACCGACCGAGCGGCCGCTACAATTAGCTATGAAAGTGACAACATTTGCGGATAGAGGGTGTCTTGTTATCAGCACGAAAAGTCCTCTGGCCGTTAATCTCCGTTTTCTAAACCAGAGCTGCTAATTATTTACTCAAGTAACTCCTCATTTGGTCTCACAATGTTTGACCTCGTTCCAGACTCACTACTTCAGAGATAAATATTGGAAATGCTCGAGATCGAACCCAGGACGTCTAGATCTATAGCCAAGAACTCTGACCACTAGACAAAATACGTTATATTCCACAACTTAGAATTCTAGGAAGGTCTATATAATTTCTTATAATTTTAGTGATTGCACAATTTTAAAATCACATTTATATTGAATGTAATCATTACGGTTCGTTTAAAGGCTCAATTCTATGGGCCTTAGGTGAATTAACATAAAGTTAATGTACTCTACGACACAGCCTTTAATACAATTTTCATAGAAAGGGCCTTTTTTTAAAAACACAAACATTAGTTTTGTGGTGGAAATTGATAAAATGTTATTACACTTTTCTATAAGATCAGCGTTTTACTAGAAGTTTGGGTTATACGCCTTTGTTATAGTTACATTAATGTGTTAGGTATTAGGAAGGCTTAGTTAAGAGAAAGTGCACCCCCATTTTCGTATAGGGAGTGTGAAAAAACATCTAGGAAAAACTACCCTCAGTTCACCCGAACGGGATCAAGCCCCGATCTCTCAGTCTTCGGCAGTCTATTGAGAGAGTAGCACCTTAAACCATGCGACCGTCAAAACGGTACTGCAATATTAATATTATTTTTAGAGGTGTGAGAGACTACGAAAAGTTTGACTTCGTTTAGAATATTCGTCAGCTTCGACTTAAATTCAAAAGTAAAATTATCTATTCCATAACTACAAAGCTTGACCAAAAAACTATTTAAAGTTGAATTATAAATGTATATTTATATTTGCTGTCTTCTAACCCCTTGAAGAGAGTAGTGTTGTAATCGTAAAAGATATTTAATCAAGATTTTGATAAATATCCACGTTTCATGTACCCCTTAAACCGAGAAAGTTGTTTTTACATGGCCGTCTATCTGTATCTTAGACTAGAGCTGAAACAATTTTACTGATCGGACTGGAGCTTGGTATTCAGAGTTTTCGTAGGGTTCCCCCGAGGAGTTTTTGGAACTACACATAAAATACAGATTACAGATAAATTACAGATAAAATCTATTTTCTCTGAATTCGCTTTAACGATTTTGATTACATTTTTTGTACGTATGCATTTTTTAGCATTACAAATAAACGAAAAACTTTTCTCCTTAAATGACTTTGAGGATTCTTTACATAAGTGTAAATATTCTATTTCAATCATGTCCCCAAAACTATTTGAAATACGAAATAACATATCATCGTAAAGTAGTAGTAATATTAAAAATTAAAATGTTTCATTTGAAATAAATTCTTATTAAACCCACAGTCTATGCGCTATAAGCAATTATGAATTATAATATTTTAAGTATTTGAAACGTGAAATTTATTGTTATTAATTCACTTTGGTGCGTCTGTAATGTTCACAATATTTCTGTAACGGTGTATATTATTTCACTTTTGGTCTTTGGTAGAGTGTTTCTTTAACAATGTATTACAGTATATTATTTAGTTTCACAAATCTTACGAGTTTTTATTATCTGTATCTATTTTAAGATAAAATAAAATGTTTAGTACGTTGTACTGAACCACTTATTATTTATTTGTGCTGTTACGTAGATCACATATTAATGTTCACATTACAAAGGTCTAATACAAAAATATACATATGTGATAATAAATTTATTTTCCATTTTAGGACGAAATATTAATCGTGTATGCAATATAACAGTTCGTAAATCATATTTAACATTTAAAGTTTATATTATATTTAGCACCGCGTCTTACTACCCGTTTGGGTTATACGCTAACATTTAAAGTTATGTGTGATATAAATGTATATATTTTTTCCAACATTAAACTTTTTTTAACTTCCCAACTTATATTTTGCCTTGGAAATAATTCACAATATTCAAGTTGACTTCACTTCTAAATAAATATAAGTAGACTTCACAAACTCCTAATTTTTTTTATCAATCAAAATTGACAGCTGCAGATCATATGAACTGACGTATGAATAAGGGAAAGTTGATCTAGTAACTTTTATTCCTATCAAATAAGGTTCTTGCTATGAAAACTGGACTATATTTGAACCTTAAATCTGAATATTTTCAAAGAGTGCCTACAATTTTCCACGTGAGGTTTTCAGACGTACATCACTTATAACTAGAAGATAAGTTAGGTATATACCGTTCACGATAGTTTTAACCTTTTTCTGAAACCTTAAAGGGGACTGAAGACATTTCCATAATACCCCTCATCAAAATAATTAGTCGGTATATATTTTGTCATTTTGACTAGTGAGGTTAATTTATATAATTTTTCAATAATAATAACATTTTAGAAACATCTTATTGGTAACAAATATTTGGATACAAATTTACAGAGACATCGCCCTATAGCATTAATGCTATTGCCTCATATAGCGTAAATGTCATCAATCGTCACCTTATAATATCAAATAAATTTCCTCATAAAGTCAAAGTCACCGCCTTATATAATCAAATCCATCGAATTATAACAATAATGCCATCGCCTTGTAGCCTAAACACTACCACCTTATAGCAAAACATATTATATCGCCCTACAACGTTGAAGTCACGGTCTAATAGCGTCAAAGTCTCCGTCTCAAATAAATTAGACATGGCCAGGTCCAACCAGCAATCGGAATCATGTTGATATTGTTTAGATTATGTTCCTTATGCACACAGAACCGACCCCCTACGAGCCCTCAACCTCCTCCTCCTCCCCGTCCACCCTGCCCACCCCTTCAGTGTTTATCATGTTTACACAGTGAGTTTGGGGACACAACGGAGCTCATTTGAATTTCATGATGGCGTTCAGGATGAAGCACAGAGCCGCGACCATATGGCGATTCCGTACGCACCCACTGGTACTCCGATGATAGGCCATGGGGTGCTTCCAAGTCAACATACAGCTAGAGGACAAATTCACGACTGGTTTATGGTAGAGAAAGATTTGAAAGGATACTTGCCTTAGACATTGACATTGTTGAAAGTGGGGGTTAAGTACGATTGTGGTAAGAAGAGCAGTATCTGTGAGCTACTAAAGTTACTAAAACAGTTTTAATATATTCATAAATCAAGTCGTGCTATCTGCCGCTGTTACCTTAGAAAGATTATATCAATATCTATAAAATAGCAATAATAATATAGTACAATGTTATCAATGTTGGCCACTAAGAAATATGTTTGTATTTTCCACACGGTTCTTCCAGACAAAATAATAGTATATTTATCTATGCACTTCCTTTTAACCTACAGAATGAACACCACAGGAAGATTTTTTTTTTTAGAAAACTCTAAATTTTAATTGTGGTAAATATTAGTTAATAAAATGTTATTGCACATTTGGTGTTATTTATGATAATTGATAATTATCTATAAAATATGGCAGCTGTATAATGATTGACTTTATATATGAAATGTCCCCCTTTTGTTTATTCTTATATTTACGCTAATGGGGTAGCGATTAGGAAAGTATAATATATATAAAATGTTCTTGTATATGCGTGGAAGTATTGAGAAAATATCACCTCAATGCTCCTTAGTCAGCTGGGATTTTAACCTGGAGCTCCCCGTCACCAGCCAATCAAACCAAACGTGACTAACGCCTTTGTCCACAGGCCCAATGGTGTTAGCTAAATAATTATTAAAATATGCATATGTAGTATTTTAAAGTATTTGACTCCAAAATACCGAGACTTAAACTATCATATCCTCCAACTCAATGATAACCGCTTCGATGACCACATGGTTGAACGCGCTACTCTCGTGTTAGACTAAACTGATGAATTCGGGGAGATCGGGCTTTGATCCCGGTAGGAGGCACTAAGAGTGGTTTTCTTAAATGTTTTTCCACTCTCCCACCACGCAAATGTAGGTCACTTCCTCTAAATCAATCTTTCCTAATCCCTAACATATTAGTGAACTAGTACATAGAAGTATAACCTGAACGGGTAGTAAGACGCAGTGTTAAAAAACTCAATGTATATATTTTATTATTTAAGAAATATTCTTTATGAAAATGAAGTACTTTGTTTCCTGAATTTGTGTACATAGGTGGTATAATATTTTAAAACGTGAACAATTTCAAGTAAAATTTTAGGGTGGGATGGAAGGGGATATAAGTAACGCTAAATAATTTTTAAATTTTTAAATCAAAAATCTTTTGTAGCTAAAATAAACCAAATGTTTCTTAAATACATACGTTTAATTTTATTTGTTACTCAAAGTAGTTAGTCTCTATAGTCCTTTTATATTTGTCATGGGAAAAGCATAAATAGTTTTTGATCAAATACTTATTATCTCCATATTAAATATGTAATACATAATTATATTACTAGAGAAGAAGGTCCGAATTTCGACTAGGGTTTAAAGTCTGACTAGCAGGGTTTGACGTACTGCGAGGTGTAACAGCCATGCGGGAAGGATAGTAAACAGCGCTCCATTACTTTGTTGTTGTTTTGTGTAAACCGCAGTTCCGCTCGTTCAACCGTGACAGTGCACTAATCAAAACTTCATTTTAGGCTATTTCTAAACTTTTTCAGGTATGTGTTCTTGACTATTTTTACTCGTAGTGTTTTAGTATTAGCTGTAAGGCTGTTAAAGCATCGTGTTAGGTACATTTTAGGCTTTTAAATTCTCTTTTAGTTTAATGGATTGCCTCTTGTTCTAATTCTTACGTAACCTCAAAGTTTTAACCATGCAGTGGTCTAAATTCTGACTACCGTTAGTGGTAGCCCCCAAGGAGGCTAATACTCGCCGTTTTTGTTTCAGAATGCCTAGAAAGAAGCCCAAATATGGCCCTAAAGATAAAAGACGTCAATGGGGTAAATAGGACATGGCAAAAGCAATCCGTGCCGTTAAGGAAAAAAAGATGGGTACTCTTAAAGCATCTAAAACTTTCAACATACCTTGTGGTACATTGCACGATCTTAGCAAAAAGGTTGACGTATCGCTTTCTAAATTAGTGACAGCTAAGATAGGAAGGAAGCCAATACTAGGAGATGAAATAGAAAAACGATTAGTTGATTATTTACTTCATATGGAAGCAAAGTTTTATGGGTTTAACCTAAGGGACCTTGGACGTATGGCATTCAAACTTGCGACTCAAAACGGCGTTAATCACCCTTTCAAGCAAGGTCAAGCAGGCCGCGCTTGGGTTGATCTCTTCCTAGAGCGTCACAAAGATACGCTTCTCTGAGTAAATTATGTGGGACTTCTTTTTCTCGTGCCTTAGGATTCAATAAATAAAATGTTGTTGCTTTTTCAATTATTAGAAGAGGCCTACGTTAAACACAGGCATCCAGCTGATCGAATATACAATGTGGATGAAACCGGCCTGACCATTGTACAGAGTAAAACTCCGCAAGTAATTGGAAGGAAAGGTAAACGTCAAACTGCTGCCCTCACATCTGCAGAGCGAGGAGCGACGGTCACAGTGATAGTATGCATGAGTGCCTCTGGGTATTATGTTCCACCTTTCATTATATCTCCCAGAAAGAACATGACTGACCAACTAATGAGAGGGGCTTCCCCATGCTCGGTTGGAGTTGCACACCCATCAGGTTGGGTTCAAACCAACACTTTTATCGAATGATCCCAGCATTTCGTGGAAAAAATGAACCCATTTGAGGACTCTCCAGTTATCCTTATCTTAGATGGACACTACAGCCATGATCGTAATGTTGATGGGATTGAATTGGCACGAAGCAATCATGTGACAGTTGTGTCATTGCCGTCACACTGTTCGCACAAGCTTCAGCCTCTGGACGAAACCTTCATGAAACCCATGAAGACACACTACAGTGAAGTAATAAGACAGAGGCTTCTTCAATCAGACAGGCCGTGACGTGATGGAGCTCTTTGGAAAAGCATATTTAAAAGTGCAAACAGGAGAGATCGCCATGAACGGTTTCAGAAAACCAGGCATTTTCCCAATGAATAAAAACCTTTTCACCGACGCTGATTTTCTGGCTTCGGCACAGGAATCGGCGAAATCCTGCAGTCCTCAGGCGACGCCACATGAAAATAATCAAGTGAAATCTCCCTCTACAACCGACTTCCTGCATCTAAGCCACGCGAGTCGTTGCTTGCAGATCATTCTGTAAGTCCTGACGAGGATTCTCAACCCAGCACTTCAAGTGGTCTGAAACATGTCAATCCATATGAGATCGTCCCTGCGTCATCAAAAATACGAAAAGTTAGCAACATAGTCCGCAAGGTTGTAAGATCTTGTGTGATCACTGGAACCCCCTACAAAGAAGCCCTAGTTAAGTCATTAAAAGATTCTGCTGACAACCCAAAAAATATCGTCAAAAAGAAATTAAATTTTGGAGGAATACTTTTGAAACCAAAAGAAGAGAAGAAGAAAAAATCTAAAAGGAAGCCAATGAAGACTCTTGATGAAGGCAGTTCTTCGGAAGATTCTGATGGTGCCAAAAATATTTTCGGCGACAGCATGAGGGATTTGGAGTTTCCTGTGGGTGAAAAAAAGCCAGATGATGAAAATGCGGCCTATATTTTTTGCCAAGGACTGTTTTCCGATGAGCACAAAGAATAATTGTGGGTAATGTGTGTTATGTGCTACCTTTGGTTACATAACGGATGTGCTGTTAACGACAAAGACATTTATATGTGTGATTTTTGTGAGTGAGCAATGAACTATATATTGAGTGTTTCCATTAAAAATAGAAATAATATGCAAGTAAGCTTACCTTAAATCATTGTTTTTATATTAAAATGTAATAATACAGTGAAATACCATTATTTTATTCTTTTTATTTTATTTCCTGACATCTTGAAGCTGATAGTCGAAATTTAGACCACAGTTTCAAAATCATGATTTGTGACAACTTTTACCCAAAGAATGTGCAAAAAAATGTTTTATTTTATAACATTTAAGTACACAGGTTAGATGTATAATCCTTCCAGCTATACATGCATATTTTTGCAACAACTTTTATGCTAATAATTCAGTAGCTACAAGTGAAAAAGAAAGGGGTCGTCAAAATTTGGACCTTCTCCTCTATGTGTATTCTAAACTATTACTGGTGACGTACTAGTTTTTCACATCATCTCTCCACTTTAATGGAGGTGTATTTCCTTTATCCACTTTTCTTATTTATATACCATGAAATAATGTCCCTAAATAATGTACGTATCATGTTAAAACTTAAAAACTAAAAATAATAGCATTTTACTCTTCAATTCATTGTTTTTCATTGAAAATATCTAGAGTCAAACTCCGCTGAAAAGTGAACTATAACAATCTTAATTTAAAAACATATTCAACTAGTACATTATTGTTCCGTCATCCAGGATAGAAGAAATCAACTATATTGTACACCCCTAATAATGCAACAGCGTACTTACTTTAGGTGTGCACTTTTATAATTGTCATGCTTGCCGATATGCATCAATAAGATGGGCTGAATGAAGGTGGATATGTTGAGAATGAAAATTAAAGGCACGTTTTTTTTTTTTTGCCGTTTTTGCAGTTTGTATGGTAAAAATAGCGAAGTCTGAAGAAAGGTAGTGAGGATGGATTAAGTACGGAGTTGTTTTTTGAGATATATTCACAGTTTTTTGCCTACCCCACAAGGGATCGGCGGGATTACGTATGTAAGTATGTACAGTACGTATAGCAAAACCTTTATGTTGGCCATAATAAACAAAATATTACTCCAGTGTAAACATAGGTTCTAATTTTCTTCACGTGGTGGTATGAACAGCTCTTAAATATGTAAAGGATGTCCTGGAATTTAATGGTGATTACAGATATTCACAAATATTATACTATCATGTTAAAAAATTAATCTCTAATTTAATACTGAAGCAATATTTTATATATTTTGGCCAAGAATCGTTTTTTATAAAAACTGAAAAGCACTGCCCTTAGCTAAAGTTCCCTACGTCCCCAACATAACTTCTTAAATTTACCTTTAAATCTCTTGGAAACTTATATATGTGAAACATTAGACTGGGATCTAAATGTCTATAAATGTTTGATTAAATTGAAATGTATATTGATATCCAAAATCTTTAGATATATTTGCCTCGTGTGGATGTCCGTTGGGCACCATGTATATACCCTTCATTTACCTTTAAAATTTTCAAGCTTGTCCTATTTTATTATTATTATTATTATTATTATTATTATTATTATTATTAGCACCACATCTTAATACCCGTTCAGGCTGTACGCAGCTTGTCTTACATAGTTTCACTATGGTGCAGATCATAAGATAGGCCCGTAGTATAGTCCGTTAATGTAAGGTGCTTTATGGGGTAAATGTACTTTTCATAAACACAGATACATATCGTAAATCTAAACAAATTGACCCTAGTATTTGGCTTTAGCTTCGTTTATTATCAAAATAAAAGCCTATTACAATTCATTACTAATTTTCCGGTCGTTAAATTGATAATGTTATTTGAATTAATTATTTCACTTTTCTTTTCCTAATTTTTAAATAATTTTACGCCAAAATATTATATTGACTCTTTATGTACGACCAATAATTTAAAAGGTATAAATGTTATATAGATTTTTTAATTGATCAATCACAAAATAATTATTCCTCTTCGAGCAATAATTTTTTTTTTAATGTGTTTATTGATTTTAGCTATAGTTTTGGATCAAAAATATTTCCTCAATATACTATGTATATTTGTAATTGGATCTTTTATAAAATCTGTTTCTATCCAAGCTATAAACTCTACATTAAAATTGATTGACAACAAAATGTCTAACATGTATAAATAAGGTTTAAAACTAACAGATTTTTGTATAAATCATATTCCGATACAAAAAAAAAGAAACAAAAGGGGTTTGCCCTCTTAGTTTTGCCAATAATCATTGATACATTTAGTTATATTGAAAGATTAGATGACGGCTGTATTTCCTTTTGTAACTTTAACAATAGAATGTAGAAATATTAGCAAAATTTAGAACTTAAAACTTAAATACCAAAATGCTGAGGCAGTACAATCCTTGAAGTCCAAAATAAAATCCTTTGTTTTAAATCTTTACAATAAAACTGGTTATTTATATCGAGGAAAAGATCAGAAAGTGTTTTCCGTGTTCGTGTAAAGCAGGATTTGGCTAACTGGTGACGTCAAACCATAGGTTTGGTTTTCGGCTTTGTTGAAAAGGATTTACTGCTAAGCTGTTCTTCGAATGGGTTTTAAAGGGGCTTGAGGAGGAAAGGGTGTAAAGGGGGAGGAGGAGAAGATGGTCGGCTTGAAGGCGATGGAACCATTAAAAGGTAATATCCCGTGATTTAGAGGAGTTATTTTGGAGTTCCATCAGGGTTTTGGTTAGAAGAGTTAAACAAGTATGCCTTGGGAGCCTTGTTTTTAGGAAAATATTTATATTTATAAAGCAAGCCTTTTGTAGCAATCACGGTTGAGGGGTTTGGAAAATAAGTTAGTGCACTTAGGAAACTAATTATTTTGTGTAACTTTATACAGTTATAAAATTATATCTTCTTTATTATTGTTTTTATTCCCTTCTCCTTATTTGATACTAGCTTAGTCTTCTATGACGACATGTTTCGGTGTTACACCATCTTCCGGTCTTTATTATGATAAATATGATTTATTTTGAATAAATATTATCGGGAAGTTTGTTAAATTTGGAGGTATTATACGCAATAAACTTTTTGTGTTATGATAAAATTTTGGCTAGCAATATTTTTTATAAATCACAAAGTTAACTTTGTGAGTAATGCAATCTAACAAATATTGCATAAAATTTTAGAGCGTGTAGTAAGGGTTAAATACAATACGTGTTATATTAATTACAACATTTAACATTTACGTATGTTTGGTAAATTTACAGCCATAATTGTTTAAACGATTTCGTGTTAATTGTTCACGACAAAGTCTACACCAAAATTATACTGTTATTATTCACATAAACAAATAGCTCTCACGCTAGATGGCTGTACAAACTTAATCCAGCTATCAACAACATAAACATATACATAGGCGCATGGATATGACGTAAAACAGAAACGTGCGCGACACTCTAAAATAGTTCCCACAAAAACCCTGTTATATTGCTACAACTTTGAACACACACAATCTCAAATTATTATACATGTTAAAATATATATATTTCGTTTACGTATTAAAAATGTTGGTCTGTTTACTTTTGTTATGTACAAATATTCAATATTGGATTTATTACTATGTACATTTTTCAATGGATTTTCAAATTTTGCAATACATTTAGTATCTATGCATTCTCTTATTATTTATCAACATGCTACTTTAGAGAGTTTCTAAATTCATATTTTTTTGGAAAGTACTCATTTAAACTCTATAGAAACTTTTGATATAAGAAACTGAAAACAAGATGAGGTAATCAGAAATGAAAATATTTTCTTGAGGAAATTAAGTAAAAAGAACCCTGTGACGTACTCAGAAACCAAACGTTGGTTTTCATTAAGTAATTACAGGAGTTAGTTTCTTTCAAAGTTTTTTCTTTGGTTTCTGATGTTAATATCATCTCACCACAGATCTGGGTACAGGAGAAGACTGGTGATGAAGTTTTGGGTGCTGTGTGTGTGCTTTAGGAAGTTGTAAGTTCCAAGTATTCAATGTTTCACCCGCGTATTTCAGCTCTACGTAAGCACAAAAAAGTTCACTTGGAAAACATTGAAATGGTTAAAAACTTCAGGATGACATGAAACGTAATTGTTTGTGATTGAATTATAGACCAGAAGTTCTCAATCTTTTTTTTTTTACTCCTCATATTTAGCTCCCTTTTCCATCGTCATTTGTATCGCTACCTGCAAAACATAAATTATATTTTTGAAAATATATTTTAATAATTTGGTAATAAAATATAGTTCAGTCATAAATTGAATAGAATATATATTATATAATTGAAAAGAAAAATATATTTTATGTACATTACATTGTATAAAACAGCTATAACATTTTAATTAGTTTAATAAGGTAATTAATTAAGTATTAAAGTTATTGGCAAGAAAAAATAAATTGGATATAAAAAATGTTAAATTTACAATTATGTTATGGTGACCTGGTGGTCTAGGGGTAAGGTGTCGGACTTTTGTGTTAGGGGTCCTGAGTTCAATCCTTGGTCCTGGTATAGGTTTATCTGATTGCCAAACCCTTCCTTCATCTCTGACAAGACGTGTATTAATCACAACTTGTTAATGTGTGGAATTTCAGGCTTCCACCGTGGTTCGGATCCGCCGTTTAACTGTAGGTCCTCCATTTCATCTCACCATCACCCTGCCATTATACATTAGCGTAAGTGCGAATAACTCGAACGGGTAGTAAGACGTGGTGCTAATAATAATAATAGTAATAATAATAATAATAATAACACAATTATGTTTAGAAAAAATAGATAAAAACATTTAAGAAACTTTAAAATACAAATATCTTATATAATATTTATTTGAACACATTCACGCATAAGATGTCTTTAAGTCAAATAAAATATCAAGACTAAAATAAACATAAATATTAGGTTGTTATATGTAATGTCACTGTTGGATAATACAATAATTTAATTTATGTTTAACTGAAGGTGTGGAAGTGAGTGTATTTATATCTATGTAAATTATAAAATATATGGATTTTAATGATTTTTAATGCCTTGTTCCTGGTTAAGGGCTGATTTTTACTCACGATTTATCTCCGATTAGTTTCGATGCTCGATGCTAGCCGGTCTCACTCATCCTCAGACCTTATTTGAACGAGAACACTCCATATTACCATTAACAAACATGCTTTAACACAGTGCATAAAGGCTTTAAGAAATCAAATAAACTAAGTGAATGTCGACTGTAATATCAACTTAAGGAAAAGTTGTAAACGTTCGACAGAACAAGCATAATTAGCTTATGAATTGGTATATGTGATTAATTTCACGTTATATTTGCCAAAATATTTATTGAAAGTTTAAAAATTGTGTATGTTCAACGTGAAAAATGTAGAAGCTCCTACGAGTTGCTTGAACAAAGTCAAAGATAATGAAGGTATAAAAGGGAGAGTGTTGGGGTGCAGATATGATGCTACTGAGAGATATAGATAGATATTTAAACTGCATTTCATAATTTAATTGTAAGGGTTTAAAGTCTGATCCATTCGCCATAGGAGTGGTGATAAGTAATAGATAGCCAAATTTACCAGATATATTTTTATTTATTAATTTGCCAAACCATATGATCAACAACTCCATATATTGATTTGTTTTAACTTTTGGCACTCAAAACTTTCACAACGAACAATTTTTTTTTAGTTATGTTTTTATTTTAACCATTTTTAAATGTTCTACTAACTGCCAGCTACCATCACTTCTTTGGTGAATAAACTATAAATGGACGTGTATAAAAAGTTAAGAATAGTAAAGATACTGTATGACAAAGGGAGGGTGGAGTAATATTATAATCTTCTCGACACTGGCCCGAACAGGTCTTAGCTACTACGGAAGTAAGAGTGGTTTAAAGAACAAGTTATTTTGTGTTGGGGGTTTTCTTAAGGTTTCTACGAGGGCTTGGTTTTCAAAAATAATTTGTTCACTGAGAAAAGGTTCATTGTTTAATATTACATTTCTGATAGAGAAGTTTTCAGTGGTATTAATTATGATTCTTTATAAGAGTTGTATAGTAATTTCACGCAGTTGTTCACAGTGGCTGCTGGTGTTCAGAAAAACTGGTTAAAACTATCCTTCCTGATACATCTGGTGATAAATTGAGAAAATAGGGGTGAATATTAGAGGATATGCACCCTTATTAGCGTGTAGAGAGAAAAGTTAAATCTTATTATGAACAACAATTTAGCTTGACATTTTTATTTCAATAAAATTAGTATAAATGAGTAGCTTAAACTAGATTGGGACTGTTGTAGTTTATCGTTTCTTATTTATTAAGATAAATAATGATTTGCATACAATCCAAATGTTATTATTAACCATGATCCTAATTTACCCATTCTATAGTTCCTTGAGTTTATTCATAATATAATCTGACGTGAATAGCAACAGAAATGATAAAAATGACTATTTCATCAGTAATCCAAGTTCATGTCCGTACGGATAAAAAAAAATACTTATTAAAACTTTGATGTCAGATGTACTCTCTCTGAAAAATAATAAAATAAAAATAAATGACTAAATATTGATTTTAATACACAAAATAAATATATGTTAGATACAACTCTGTAACACTATCGGTTTAAACAGTTTTCAGAATGATACATCAGCCCCCTGGAGCGACGGTATGGCCTAGTTTAATTTTGAGATTATGATATAATATCTACTTTATTTTTGTGTAAAGGGTTTGGCTTTCTCTCTGAAGGAAAAATTCCGTTTCAAGTTATCTTATCTCTTCCCGCTTCATATTCAACGGTTTACTTTTAGGGCTTTTATTAGTGTTTCTATGACGAATGTATTCCATTCTTACGGGCAGTTTCCCTCAAATGTCTTCATCGATTTTTTTAGAATGTTACCCTAACACCATTTCCAAACTCTATTGTGCTCAACACACCAAATAACTGGTGTTGCGAAGAAATCTTCCTTCGGAAATGCATTCCAACCCTTCTCCTCCGATTCTATTCTACTTCTTGAACGGAATTCTGCACATTCTTCTTTGTTTTATACGTCACATTCCTTCTCCTTCTATCCTGCCAGACATGCATTGTCTCCTATCAACACGATTCTCCTCATGTTAAAAATTTTTCCAATATAGTACTTATCACTTCTTTCTTACTTCAACCCCCCTCCAATTCACTTTTATTTATTTACTCTCTGTTAACTCATCCTTTAATCAAAATCAACCCACGCGTGAGGGAAAGGCGTGAGTCTCGTCTAGTCTTGTTTTCTTATGAAGATAAGGTAGTGGATTCTAGTGACTGTTGGGTTAACGCTAACGTGGGACTTTTACTCGGTGAGATTTACGTCTGCCAAAAATAACGTCTTGGGATTTGCTTCCACTACATTGAAATTTGTATCACTAAGCACGATTCAATACGGATTGTATTCTGGAAAAGTTATTTCGATATGGGAGATGAAATTGGATCGTGGCAATGCTCTAGCATTCGAAAAGCCTCATTTCAATGCTTTTTCTTCCACTAATCTAACCTAGCTTAACCTTATCTCATTATTACATTATAAGAGTTTATTACGGAATATACAAGAGCGTGACCTTGTGCGAGAGAACAAAGAAAACCAGGACATTTCTTAGGTTTAAGGCGCTACTATAGTAATAAACTAAACGGCCGATGACAGGGAGACCGTAATTCTATTCCGGTCTGGTATACTGAGGGTGGTTTTACACGGTCAGTCCACGCAAATTCGGGTACACTTTCTATAAATTCGACCTTCCTCATCCCTGAATTATTAGCTTATTTAGTATTAGTAGTAGTAGTAGTGGTTAAAGGGGAAAAAATAAGATAAGAACATTCAAATAATATGAAAATAGTTTGGTGGCTTGTCCCTGCTCACACCTTAGCATATTGAACTGATTACCAAACTCTTCCTTCACCTCTGACAAGACTTGTATTAATCAGAACTTGTGAATGTGGGTGAATGCCAGGCCTCCACCGTGGTTCGGATCCCACGTTAAACTGTAGGTCCTCCATTTCATCTTACAATCACCCTACCATTACACATGAGCGTGAGTGCGTATAACCCGAACAGGTAGTAAGACGCGGTGATAATAATAATAATAATATTAATAGCATATTGAAGATGGGTGTCTTATCATTATGACGAATGCTCCCTCTTACGAAAAACTTGCCACAACAATACATCTCTCTATACTGTTACGACTGGACGCAAATCCCACGGACACGTGCCTAACGCTACCAGGTTCAGTGAGAGCTGTTTTCCCATAAAAGGTTTCCCACTCTCTCTCTCCGCAAATGATAAAATATTTCCTCTGAATTGTATATTTCTCACACCTGACCCGAGGATTTGTTTCTGAATCTATATAATCACCCGCCTCGGTGGCGTAGTTGGCTAACGCGCTAGTCGTGTTGAGCTCGACTGTTGAGGATGGGGAGATCGAGATTCGAATCTCGGTCGGGTGACCTGGGGGTGGTTTTTCCTAAATGGTTTTCCACTCTCCCTCCACGCAAATGTGGGTTCACTTTCTCTAATTCATCCTTCCCCATTCCTAATACATTAGCGTATAACGTGAACGGATAGTAAGACGCGGTGCTAAATATTAATTAATATTATCTATATAATCAGAAAGTCACTGACTTTTATTTGTAGTATTTTACCTTAGATTGGTCAGAAAAGGCCCCGACACAGACGCCTTATCCGTAGGTCCACATCTGTATCTGTATCCCAATCCGTAGGTCCGTGGTCCGTAAGAAATCGATGCCACAGTATCAGATTGCTCCGATCACAGAGTCCTTATCCGTAAGTCCTTACTCCGTAGAAGTTGCTCAACTTTAACTTTCTACGGACTAGTTTATGCGGACTACCAATCACAGCCGAGTAAATTATGTACATGCGGATTGAAATGAAAGAACGGATGGCAGTGAGAGGATACGTCGTTATGGAAACATATTCACGTAGAGTTATTTCAGAAACATTTTTCTAAAAATAAGAACACCCTGGGAAGAGCGGCTTCTAGGAAAATGTTTTCTGAGACATGTCAAGCTATCAGAAGTATTGGTTTTACTTTTGAAGGTTCAACACCCCTATTATTAAAAATATTAAAAGTGCTTGTTTTGTTTTCATCCAAAATACAGTAGCCCCATGGGTTCTTTTGTGCTGACTGACAGCTCACAGCTGACAGCTTTGAAAAGTTACCAGATCAAATTATGTATACCTATGCCGAATCATATGATCTGCAAAAACATGTATATACCTAAATGTTGACTGTCAGAAGTCAGCTGTTAGCTGTCTGTCAGCACCATAGAAGCCATGGGGCTACTCTACTCAAAATACAAATCAAATCACAATACATTTGTATTGCATTTTCAGGCTATTGCAAACACTTATTTATTTTAAATTTAATAGTTAAAATTGAGCTGTAAATATATATTCTTGTGATTGTACTTAACCTACATTTTAGTAGATATAGGAAGTTTTCTCAACAAAGTTGTTTTTTGTATTTTTAATTATTTTATGATCTTATATGACTTGTCTCTTATATGATCAGTTATCTGCTTGACGTTCTTTCTTTGCTGTAAACGATTTTCTTTCGAATTTATTGATTAGATTAATTCTTTTACTATCTCATTGGTTGAAATTGTCACGTGATTACGGATATTGACTTTGTAATCGTGAGTAGAATTTCTTATGGACCAGGAACATGGACTACGGACTAACGAATATGTAGTCTGTTTCGGGGCCTTAATACTTTTACTTGCTGTGATATGAATCCCAAGTTCGATTCCAAGCATAGTCGAAAAATGTATTACTAGTGAAATTGGGTTTTCTCCTTTCACTGTGACGAATTAACCACCGGGAACTGGGTGTTGTAGGCCTATCTGTTCTAGATTTAGGCTAGTTCACCCTTAATTGTGTGATAATATAATCAGTTGATTCAGAAAATTAAACTTAAATACCTCAAATAATTTTTTTTTAAATTGGTTCATACACTGAGGAAAAGCACATTCTTAGTGAATCAATTTTAGGACCGAGTAATGGCTTCCTGTGTTGAAGGATTTGTAAACCACTAACCATACCAGTTAGCATCAATACAAATAGTGCCTTAATGCTTCAATTCAGTCAAATGGATTAAAAACACAACGGTTCATATATGCTAGTAGGTTGGGGAGGAGGGGGGGAGAGGTGGTGATTTATTTACCTGAAATCATCATCTTGGCAAACATCAACTAATTCATCTGGGAAAGGGATATTTTCCCAAACTCGTACGTGGATAATTGACCAAGCGGTGCACATGTCTGTGTGGCAGAACGTGGGGGTAGATAATATGATGATATGTGGACGATATGTGATGCACGGTGGGGCTCGTCAAAACAAACCTAGGGTTAACTGGTTTGGTCACCTGCCAGGAATAGATTACTATTGATCCACAGACGTAATGGGTTTGATTTTACTGCGACTTCTCTGGCGGGTACCTCCCTCCTCCCTCTTACACCCTCTTCCTTCCTACTGTGGGGTCGTGCGGGCGCTTGGTGCACGGAATAAGAGGAGGACCGGGCAAATAAAACAGGAAGAGAAACGCTTGTGATACTGGAATAATTGGGTGTGCGTTTGTGAGTTTATAAGCTAATTCTCCACACGTATTATTTAAAATAAAGCAAATTGATGATGTTTGTGGTGACACCATGGTGGTTTTTTCTACCGTTTTTCTTCTTGTTTAGGGAATAATAAAATAGAGAATATGTATAACCTGTATCTTAGGCACAAAGCTGCACAGTTTTTTTTTAAATTCAAGTTGTAAAAAAATTTCAATCCTTATAGAATCCAGGCCAAGGTATTTTGAAGCATGCTTATCAATGTGCGTACATTCAACGCCTGGTGAACCCGCTTCGGTGGCCGCATGGTATAAGGCGCTACTCTTGAGTTAGACTAGACTGCCAATGATGGAAATATTAAGGTTCGAACCTTGGTCAAATTTACTGAAAGTATTTTTTCCTAAATTGTTTTCCATCCTTTCTCCACGCATACGCGGTACACTTCCCCTAAATGTAACCTTCCTAATCCCTAAAACCTAATTATTACTCAAGCATATTATCAGTATGGGTAGTATGACATGGTTCTAAGAAGAAAATAAACACCTGCCGTGACTCGTGGGTTTTCTATTAATGAGCTATGTTTTGGGTTCGAGAGTAAGGGCCGTTGCAAAAATAAAGCTGAACGGGTCGGTAGTATGAATGGAACATTAGTGGCGTTGATTAGCATGCCAGGCGCAAGACATGACGTCATGACGTGAGTAGTGCAGAAGTGCAATCCCGAGCACATTATCTCTACACTAAGATTCCACTCCCACTACGGTGACACTAAGGGCCGTGTGCAAGAACTAGATCAAGTGGATGTTAAGTGGACACTACCGTGGGTTTGTTTGCGTCATCGTAGGTTAAAAGGTGGAGCGATACTGTGCTCGGGACCACACTATCGGTCCACTAAGCATTCACTCTTGCATACCGCCCTAAAACTCATCTCACAACTGACCCGCACAGCTTAGTTCTTGTATATCCCAGCCCTAGGCACGTGTTGTTTGGTTGCCGGAAAATGACCGCGATCGGTTTAGCTTGTAAATTATTGAGGTGCAGAAGGGTTATTCTGTTGAATTAATTCGTTGTGTACCTGAAGCTTGAACCGTGTTCAGCAGTTTGAAACCACTGGTGCAGTGCAGTCTAGACTAATGTTGACCACAACGCAGCTGCATGGAGCAGATAAAGGATTCGGAGTGCAGCGGTCAAGGGTTAGTTACCCATATCCCCATTTGACCTGTATGATTCCTAGAGATGGGAGGTAAAAAAATAAATCCAATTAAAGTTTTCTGTTTTGGATAATTTTTTTGGTGGAAAATTTTTAGTTATTTTAACTAAACAAAGACAATCGAGATAGCGCAAGACTAAGATATAATAATTATTGTTATTATAGTCATAATAATTGCAGTCATTATAATTATAGTTATGAAAGTCATAATAACTTTACTAAGCTATCACTTTTTGCCTCTTAGAGTAATATTCCATTTATATTGTTACACTCACTTATTGACTACAGTGCTTGGTGGTTGAATCTGTCACTAGCATCCATTCTACTATACTTATTCTATTTATTTGAGATATATAACGTGCACTTTTGGAACCAACTGATTATATCAGCACATGATAATTTCTCTGAACGAGAGTAAAAAAAATAGCGTCTACCAATTTTGCTAGTAAATGTATTTCACATACCTTCCACGGTTATTTTATATACCTCAATCGACAATGCACCTACGGATTTAATTCCCCTCCAAAGAAAGTTGTGCTATGAATTTCCACCGTTCAAGAAAAATCCTTCGATGCCGGCTGGGTTTATGCCCACAAACATCGTTTCCAGAGGCCAGTCTGTTGTAGAACATTATGTTAATACCAAAATATTATAATCAAAGCTTTGTCGAGTGCATCCCATTCCTTTGGAAGCAAATGATCTGAACATTTTCATCTCTAATGATTTATACTACAATAAAATTGCCCTAAGGGTTAGGAAATATATTCTATGGGGAGTCATTATAAAAGTAACTTAGGTGAGGATGTAGGGAACGTCAGTTGGTGGCATAGTTTCTGCATTTTCAAAGCAGAACTTTTTTTGCCCAAAGTAAATATAATAATACTCTATTACAAACATGTAATTTAGTTTTCTTCACATATACCCTAACAGTTCTTGAATATTTGTCAATGTTTTCCTGAAATTTAATGAAAACTTTTTTTCTATATTAAAAAGTGTATTATCTAATACTACTAAGCCATCTTATTTAACGCCACTATTACAGATGTTAAACAACTGTGGTATATCACTATATGAGGAGATTAAGCTCGATGGTTTTACTGGAGCAATATTTGATTTATTTTAATGTTCCCGACCCGATTTCCTTAATGTCTGCACTTTATCGATTTGTATTAACATGATATTAAAACTATAACATAAATAAAAGCATGTTTTTACTTATAGCTGTATTATTATTTGTTATCCTTACAAATTTAGCTGATCTCCAAACAATAGTAAAAAAATATTGCTTCCTATGGGCTTGTGTTCTGATTTCCAGAAGACTTGTTGCTATAAAAGGATTAATTTATGGTGGTTGGGGTACCCAGAGAAGGGTAAGGGAGGTGCCTCGGGCAAACTACCTCATTTGGAACCCTCTCTAGGATATGTCTATACCACAGTCTCCTCTAAACACGCAGAGGGTGCAGGGGGCAATCAATAGTCAAGAGACGGGGGCGGATGTGTAGGTATGCGCAGTAAGCGCAAAAGAAGGACCTCATTAGGCTGGGTGGACGCTATATTCAAAATTAATAGATATAATATTAAAAATATGTCTATATTATGAATATTTTTTTATTTTTCCATCACTT
Organism: Timema shepardi; assembly: GCA_902151425.1. Classification (NCBI taxonomy): domain Eukaryota; kingdom Metazoa; phylum Arthropoda; class Insecta; order Phasmatodea; family Timematidae; genus Timema; species Timema shepardi. The sequence goes on along the minus strand of CABFVX010000157.1, from coordinate 235,014 downwards.
TTTGACTCTTTTTTTAGGTGTAGCCAAACAAATTGATAAGACTTTCTTAGGGCGCACTTTGTCCACGGTCACGTGTCTTAACTGTGTACCACACACTCAATGGTGTCAAATTATCACACAATTAACTATAAATGATTTAAATGTTCAATATACTAATGTTTGACTTGTTATAATTTGAATTGTTTTTTTAGCACTGCGTCCTACTACCAATTCTGGTTATACGCCCTATAGTTGTAATTTTAATTATTTTCGTATTAAAAGGAGAATTAATTACATCGATAAATAAGTTTATGCATCTACCTCAAAAAAATGAAGTTTATTGTTTACCTGTCATGAGAGTTGCGCGATATCTACCCCAAGCAGAGGATTGAAATTTTAAAATTAGTAGTAACCCCTACGCACGAATTTATACACCTCGAAGCCATAATTTTAAAATTTGGATTTGATTTGTTTAATTAATTAAAAACTGGGTTGGAGTAAATAAAATAAGGAAGTACTTTCTGTTTGTTTATTCAGACTATTTATAACTTAGATAAGTAATAAACCAAGTAAGGGCAGAGGCTGCTTACCAGTATTTACCCATCTCACCTCACGAATAACATGAAATTTAAATAAATAATATCATACAGATCGAACCAGGCGATGTATCGTAGCTTGGAGTCTTGACTAAAAAACATTGGAATTGAGATCAGTGAAACAATATTACTATTATTTCTGTCTCACGGCAGGTCTGTTCCTTTTGTGAGTGAACTAAGACCGTCAATGCAACCTGTCCTCTGCCTCCTTTAGCTACCATAATTTTCTTATTTCCTTCAAGTGATCCAATACTTGAATCCTCCTTCTTTCTAAGCTCCTCTTTCCGTCAACCTTTCCTTCTATGACGTGCAGGAGACAGTTCCTCCTAAGAATTTGTGCAATCCAATTTGTTTGCACTGAAGAATCACCTCCAAAATGGTTTTTATATTTAAAAAATCTAAATTGAAGAATATTTATTTAAAGTTAAAACTATTTCACTGATACTAATTTTGCTTTTGACGATAGGATGATGCAGAAAACTGCATTTTGACATGACATTCGGTTGAAGAGTAGCTTTATATCTTCATGCTGCTGATTCATTGGCCATGATGTAGCCCTATTTTATGAAAACATCTACTTGCTTAGCGCTGAAAGTAAGACAAGCAGCAAAACAAGCTGTCGGGCAAGTAAAATAAACAAAATGTTGTTCTATTTTAGAGCGTACTTGCCAACCAAATAAACTTATCTTGACTTGCCACCTTACTTGCCTCTTGTAAACTGGCCCTGGTGGAAAAGGAGAGATGATATTTGGTTGCTCATAGGCCATAGTACACATTCGACCCATTATCTCTTCTTTGTCAAAATCACACTAAAATCAATAATGCAGATAGAGCTCACACTGATACCCCATTTGATGGCCAATAATGTTTCGTTAAACTCTGATGACAGCGTCATTTTTTCACAAAAGGGTACTAAGAAGTTATTCTTTACAATTTGTTGAATACCATGATAAATAAAGTAGTTAAGTAGTCTGTAAAAATGAAATTACAAAAACCTAATATGTTAAATGTTTGTACTAAATATAATATGTCCATCAGTTCGAATATATATACATTTGTTTTGTATAACTTATAAGTTAGATGCGATAAACTTCAGACACACATTATCCCAGCTCAGTTGGTGTCACATTTATCTACTGATAAAAACTTCCCTAGTTTAATTCTTATATATAATTATATACCTCTGTCAAGCTAGGACTACCTCCTTTTAACAATAATTTATTGAGGGTAGACGGACTGTATTTTGTAATAATTCTAGAATCAAGTTCTTTTGAAAATAGTATCCAATGGTAATAAAATCATTTGGCTCAAAAATTGCACGTTTTAATAATATAAAATAGATCATTAACGTGATTTTTTTTAAACCATTAGGAGCTTTCAGATGCAATGGTGTTTTAAAATTTGAGCTAAGACCTAAGAAAAATATAAAATATCTAAATTTAAATTAAATTACTTTTTAAAATCAAATGGAAAAAAATATACTTTATCGTAAAATAATCGTAATATTAATAATTACTCTCAGCATGTTGAAACAAAAATAACGTTTCAACAAAGTTATTATCAAGGCCTATATGCTGGCATATATTTTTTTGTTTATTGCATATAATACTCATAAGTAAATACTCTCAGTTCATGATCCCCTGGATGTATAAATTTATATTTTTTTGGTCATTTATTTATATACCTTAGAGTAATTAGTATATATGGGTGACCTGGGGGCTAAGGGGTAAGGTGTCAGACCTCTGTGCCAGGGGTCCGGGGTTCAAGCCTCGATCTCGGAATATATTTATCTGATTGCCAAACCCTTCCTTCATCTCTGTCATGTGTATTAATCACAACTTGTGAACGTGTGGAATGTCAGACCTCCACCGTGGTTCGTATTCCACGTTAAACTTTAGGTCATCCATTTCATCTCATAATCATCCTACCATTAAACATTAGCGTAAGTGCGTATAGGCCAAACGGGTAGTAAGACGTGGTGATAAAATTAATAACAAACATTAATATTTTTATAAAATCATAATAAATAATTAATTTAGAAAGGTTTAAAAAATAATGTAATCCAGAAATATCGCCTATCGCTCTTTTCACGTGTCCATTAAAGCTAGGCGAGTCGCGAAAGTTTGTCGGTCTCTCCATCATTGGTGGGGCAGTATTTTGTGATTAACGCCTTATACCACGTGGCCTCTGACGTTGGTCTAAGTAAAGTTATTATTATGTAATGTGTGTGTTGGCAAATATATATAAGTATAAAACTAAACCATTTTTATGTGATATTTAGCAATGGTATCATGATGGTTTTCTAGTTAAAATATTTTATTGATTTGTATTCAAATTAGATTATATCTGGTCCCTTTTGTTATTATTATTACTAATTATTTATTATTATTAGTATTAGTATTATCTTATTCAGAAAAACAAAATAGATTTTTTTTTAATTTGACTAACCGTATATCGTATTATTTTAGCCCCACATATAATTATTTGGGCAACAAGAATTTAAAATAATCCCTTCAATTAAATATAAACTTAATATAAATGAAACCATAAACAATATCAAGCCAGACTATAGGGGCTCAGAATTCAACCATTTGCATATTTCCTAACAATGGACCAGTGAATATATAGTTTTTATTGTAACATCTAGTTTAATTTGTGGCAAAATATTATTTCACGGAGAATTTAACAAAGCAGTTATAAGTAGTTATGTGGATCAAATACTCAGTTTGTTTACCTGTTTATTAAGAAATGTTATGATCGTTTTAATATGTTACCACCTGATTTGATGTTCGCACGTTCTAACGCGTTACTCTCGCAATCGACTATACTGCGGATGACCTAAGAACCACTAACAAGATTGCATTAGACACGGATAACATTTACATGTAGAATATTCACAGTATTTGTTGGGATGTGCGTTATCCCACCAGAAAGAACAACATGTTTGAAACCTAGTAGAGATTCGAACGTTCCTGGTCGAACTAAGTCAATCGGTTTATTACAATTGATGTAACTCTTTAAAAAGAGATCGCCGATGATTGAGACTTTCACACCGCTCGAGACTTCACGTATCAAGAATTGATCTAAGGCTTCCAGCTCATTAGTACTCGAAGGAACGATAGAATTTTTCCACTGCAATAGGATTTATCCATGCGTTTTTAAATGTTTGGTATAGAATTAAACGTTGACATATTTATCAGACCAATAAAACATTCCTCATGACAATTATCTTTTCCCAGAATAATATTCGGAAAGTAACTTTTTGTCAAATTCAAAATTTGACCTTACAGCGTAAGTGTCTTGTACGTGTTTACCAGGATGAGTCGTTAGTGAGATTATTTAAGGAAAGTTAGACAAAGATGTCCATACAATAAGGTACCGCACTCTAGATAGCGTTCATGATTGTAGATGGTATTCCTCCGAGATATTGTACGAGTTCAAGGGGTGGTCTTATATCACTGAAACTGTCAAGATATTACACACGTTGTCCTTGTTTTTTACACGCCACCCAATACGTACCCTTACAACTATATCTATAGAGATTTATAATGGCACACTCATTCTTTCACGGTGATCTAGTGGGTAAAGCGTCTCTCCGGAAAATTCCTATAAAGTGTAGAATTTTCAACTCTTTATCGTACCTGTGCAGATCTTTTTAGGTAAAGGCTCCTCTAGGTAGTGCTTTAATTAACTGTTTGAGTATGGACAAAGATACATCCCTTTGACCATCGTGGTAGCCTCAAGGGTACGATTATATAGCTAAGCCTCTTTAGTGTTTGCCTTTGCAGTTTGCGCAGATTCGTGAGTCCTGCAGCCCCTTCTGCAATAGCTTCTAATGCGAAAATCGGAAGGTTTATAGGTAGGAACACTCCCTTCTTTTTCTTCCTCTTCTTCGTACAAGAGGTGGTTCTAGTACGTCATTTGTTCGCAGGTTGATGACAATGACGTCCTTTTGTTAGACCACTACCCTTATTAACTTTCAACTTCGCCACGTTTGCTTCAGCCAAAGCCGTAGCCGCAATCACCTTGTTTCAAAGGTTTTGTCAACATTTTGTTCCTGGTTCTTATTATTGATATTCAAGTATATGCGTGCCAAACAGTAATTTATTGATTATTCTATTAAGCAGTCTTTTTCCCTTTCTTCGATTCATGATACTTACTGATTGATGTTTATATATATTTACATATATATATATTTATATATATACATTATATAGCCTTGTTTGTTGACATACTGCTAGTGAGAAAGACAAATCCGTTACCCATGCGTGATAACGATCATGATGAAGGTAAAGCCTCACCTCAGAGGCGCGGTACATTGTCACCTGATACTATTATGCGCGTAATGTTTGGACCTTCAAATTGCAGGAAGACACATACTATGATCAGTCTGATTGAGGACCCGAATGGATTTCAGTTCAAGAACGTGTACGTTTAATCTAAATCGTTGTACCAACCTAAGTATCAACGTTTATCTCAAGTCCTTGAACTCGTTTAGGGGAAGGGTCACTTCCCTTTGTCTGACAACGATGAGATCAACCCACCTTCCGGTTCTAAACCTGATTCTGTATTAATTTTCTACGATGTCGCTAGCAATAAACAGTATAACATAAAAGCTTATTTCAGAATAGATAGACCATTACTATTTAAGTAAGAACTAACTTCTAATCCCCAAGCAGATGCTGAGAGATTACTCTAACCTGTTCACATTTTCAAGATGGACGGTACAAAATTGAAACTTGTCTATGTTGATCATGTCAACACAGAAATGACCTTCTGGAAGTTTAAGAAAATATGTTCACTATGCTGGAAACACAAGTATGACTTTCTAGTTTTTTGAGTATGGATTAATAAATCGATAAGGAACGTTACTGATGAAGGTTCTATACCTTTATCTGACTCGATTATAATTACCTTAGATTCAGTTGATGGTAAGACATTATGTTGTTCATAATGAAATTCAGATGTTTCTACCGATTTTGCCGGAAAAGGTATTTTAACATGCCACAATCGACGTGGAACCGACGGCTTTACTTTTCCTCCGAAGGAAGTTAATCTGCGAATTTTTACTGCTCAAGAAAATCCATCGACCCCGGCTGGGTTTAAACCCACAAACATTGGATCCTGAGGCGAGCCTCTTACACCAAAACCACCTAGGTTGACTATATTTAATAGATTCTTGTATCAAGGTGTCATTTTTCAAATTAAAGAATATAATATTAAGATGTGACTATAGCCATAATTAGCAACCATAATAGCTTGTATATTTAGCCCATCAAATTATATAAGCCTCTCATTCAATCCGCGTCGCCAAATATTCGGGTGATCAAACTGTTTCTCTACAAACCTGTTTGCATTGTTTGAAATTGTAGATCCGGTCATAGTAGCAACTATATCCGGTGGTTGTAATAGCTGAGGTGTAGTTTGTTTGATAATGGAAAGAATAACACAGTATAAAGGGGAAGAAGCGAAAAGGAAATTGCGGTGCTCCTAATGCAACATGGTCGGTGGAAACGAAGTGGTAGGATAACTATGGGCGTTGTGGTGGTAACAACAATTGGAGGTTTCGTCGTCGAATCAAGGGTCTCGTTGAGGATTGTAAGGGTAGCTTGTAATATCCGGGGTCAATAGAGGGGGACGCCTCTATTTCGTAGGTCAGAACTCTCCTCTGATAAGATTCTCTTCATTAGCTTACCTTGTACTCCAGGGTACTAGCTTAGTGTAGTAGCCAAGCACCCTTTAGAATAACTTGGGTTCGAATAATTGCAGGTTTGAAATCTTGTATTCAAGCTGTATTAATTAAGGAGTGACCCACTTCGGTTGCTGCATGATCTAAGGTGCCACTCTCACAATATACTATAGACTGCCAATGAGTGAGAAAGATCGTGGTTTGATCCTTTGAGGGGGGGCTTTCCTAAATGGTTTCCTACTCTATCCACGTAAATGCGGGCACACTTCCTCTAAATTCACCCTTCCTCGTCCCTAATCTATGATCGTAATTAGTACAAAAGCGTACATAATAATCTAAAAAAAGGTAGTACGATGGGGTGCTAAATAAAACAAGATTGATAGTAAGGATTTGTAAGTATTAATTTTCTTAGGAAGGTGTTTTATCTGACAACTAAAAAAAAATTGATTCACTGTCAAATTTTTACTTTTTCTCGACTCCTCGGATATAAATTGTTGTGATCGCCAAAAAAAATTGAAATTGAGATTTTGATAAATGTTGACGTTTCGTGACCCCTGAAAATCAATAAAGTGGTTTTGATTAAATTTTGTATCTATATACTGTTTATTATTATTAACAAGATGAAAATTTCAATTTTTCATTATGTATGGTATTAATATAAATATAGCTTAGGCTTATTTAATTCAAAGTCTATGGGATATTCAAAAAAAAAAAAATCCTAATTTCGAGTTTACCATTTCTCTGTATATCTAGGCAGCTGGTACACAATAAATTAATTATCTCAAAATATGCTACATTTAAACACACACATTTTATAATTTATAATATTATGTGAAACCCAAATCTCAAATAAACAATCTATAAATACATGAAAAAACAACAAAAATGTATACACAAAATATAAATCTTGGACAATATAAACATATAGTATAATAAATGGTACGAAATTCCGCAAGGACTTTCTCGCTCTATTGTTTAAAAATGGAGCTATTTACTCAACCTTCGTAATATAATATACACTAGTGAACCCGAGAAAAAATTGAACCATACATACAGTAAAACACTTTTTGACTCACGGTTTTAAATTTTATAATTTTATTTTTAAATAATTAACGTTTTTATTAGTATATTTGGATCAATAAAATATATCGATATTGGGTACCAATGGGCCAACACTTCGTGTTAAAATTTTGAATTCTGGTTAAAATTTTCGGTATTTTATTAGGAGATGCACATCTTATGGCTATTGAATTACTATTAAATTTATATTTTATCAATTTTGACCAATAAAATAGGTAATTATTGACGATTGAGTCTAAAATGAGAGTGATAGAATTGTTATAGCCAATTTTGAGAAACTAGATTTTTTCTCTTTTCACCCTTTAGCAAACTGCTATTAATTTCAGGGTTAGACCGACACACAGACAAACGGCGTTGCGACAAGAACTTTTTCGGATGCAGGGGGTCATAAAACAACGACATCCATCAACATTTTGGACTAGATTTTTTTGAAGGTCGTAATACTTTACTTTAAGAAAATGTTGGCAAAGTTAAAAAATGTATATATAATTGCGTATAGCTTGAAAACATTTGGTTTAATAAAATTATATTTAGAGTAAAGGATTGTTATTATAAATAGTTCTACATGTATGTAGTGATAAGTAATTTCATTTCTCAAAGATTTACGGAGATCAAATTTAAAATTAGAATTTACCTATCAGACCAGAACCCTAAAAGTCATTTTGTCGAAAAATTGAGATTATCCATTTAGTTAGGAATATTAATCAAGGCTTAGAAATGAAATTTAATCAAAATTGTTAAAGCCGATTTTGATAAAAAAAAATTGATTGTATCTCTTTCTTCCCTTAAGGAAACTACCCTTAGTTCTAGGATTGAATATACAATTCCAAAAATTCCTTGGGGTAACCCTATGAAAACCCTAAATACTAAGTTTTAACCCAATCGGTAAAATAGTATAATCTCCAGCCCGAGGTACAGACTGACAGACAGACAGATGGACAGACGACATAACGAAAACCACCTTTTCGCTGACATTCATTAAAATATCTTATTTTAATTTTTTTTACGATTACAATACTTGCTTTACCTGTAAGGTAGCAAGAAAGTATAAATATTGATATTGGGTCCCCAAGGGTCAACATTTCGTATTAAAATGTCGAGTCGAATTACGGTTTAAAATCGTCGACATTTTATTAGGTGTTGCACACCTTATGTTTATTGCATTGCTATTAAATTCCTAATTTATAAATTTTGACCAATAAAATTGATTAATATTGACTAATGAATCTAGAATATTAGCAATAGATCATTGTTGTACAGACATTTTTCCTAAGAGGTGGAAAGAAAGAGAACATACACTTTTTGAGAGAATTACTTATTTCTTACTCTATGGCATTAGAGAATTATTGTGTTAAAACTTAAGTAGTATCTCTTTACAACTAAAGCTCACAAAAATATATTAATATATTTGCCAATATCTCAGAAACTGTTGGTGGTTTTATAAAAATAGATTTCATAAAAAGTTTTTATTTATTTTTAACAGTACTACAATTTTGCATTGCTAAATTATTTACCATCTCAAATAGTTGTGGAGATACGGAAATTTCCGATTCTATAAATTACCCTAAAATTCATTTTCATGGGAAAATGAAAATAGCCAGTTTATTTATAATCTTAATCAACGTCTAGATACGAATTTTAATCAAAATCGCTACAGCCAATTTTGAGAAAATTGACCTTTTCTTTTAGCTTTTTATTAAGCTTGAGTTAAACAGACAGACGGCATTGAAAAGACAATTTTTTTGGCTTTGGAGGGTCACGAGACGTCAACATCCATCAACATTCGGGTTAGATTTTTTTTTCTTTTAACGGTCGCAATACTTTTACTTTAATGTTCGAACAGTTAAAGTATAAATATATTTGCGTATAGCTTGAACGTTATTGGTTTTATAAAAATATGTTTCAAATAAAAGATATGTATTACAAATATATCTACATATTTGTCATGATAAGTAATTTCATAACTAAAATATTTTTGGAGATATGATAAAAATTGGGAATTTACACATCAGACTTGAGCACTTAAAGCCGTTTCGCGGAAATATTGATAGAAGTTTTTTTTTTAATATGTATGAATATTTTTAAATAAAATGTATTCAGAATCGTTAAAGTCAATTTTGAGAAAATTGATTTGTTATCTTTTTGCCCTTCAGCAAACTTCTCTTAATTTTAGGGCTGGATATCAAATTCCAAAAATCTCTCGGGGCAACCCTATGAAAACCCTAGATACTAAGTTTTAACTTAGGCTCTAGTCTGAGGTACAAACAGACATATAAACAGACGGAGATTCAAAAAACACTTTTTCTGATTCCAGGATTCATGAAACGTCGACATTCATCCAAATCTAGAGTTCGATTTTTTTGACGATCACAATCATTTCTCCACCTGTAAGATAACGATAAAGTATAAATTGCCAACTTAAATCAATTTTTTCTATTACGTTTGAAAAAAAATATTTATCTTGGTTTGATGTAATTTGCTTATCTTGACAAAATATATACAATCTTCAAGCTCCCTAAATTTATTTAAAATGTATTTTAGATATGGTTGCGATTCAGTGAATCTTTTCAGTTTTTTTCCATTACTCTAAGTACTTCAGAAACTGATGGTATTAGTTATTCTGCTTAGATATCTATGTGGTCTTTTTCATCAGAGGATCCTTGGATATTTTTGTTTTTACTTCTTCAAGTGTCTCCCCTTCTTTCATTGTTCCACCGTCATTAATTAGGCTTGACATGATTAGAAAATCGAAAAAATGAACAATGTATATAGGCTTAGAACTATCCAAATATTGTCTTCTAAAATTCTAAATAAATGTTACTTTTTATCACTGATATAGATATGAATTTCATGGCAAATCCAGGCAGGTTTGAAATATCCAACTTTTCGAATTAACCAATATCGAACTATCCAAATCCTACTCTATACGGTTATACAGGTTGTTCGGAAACTCAAATTCAAACTGCACATATAGCTTGTTTGAACTAAAAATCATACTAAATCCATATACACCTACATCCGTAAAACTATGCTAGTACCATTAAATTGTGTTCAAAGTTTCGGCGTACAGCTCCGGGAGAGCAAAGCTGTTCAATCATGCGTGTACAACAAGTTGTATAGAAGTTAAGTGCGTGGCACTGCACATGTGACAATGGCAAACACTTTCTGTGATGGTAATGATGAACCTCAGAACCTATCGCATTTTTAGATAGTGGTTTACGATTTACTATAAATTGTCGTATGTTCTGCTGCCATGCTCCAATCTGTCTAGGCGTGTATTGCCGTGCGCCTAACTCTTATGAAACCTGTTTTATACGCATACTTGAACAGCTTTACTCTTCTTGTGCTGTACGTTGAAACTGTGAACACAATATAATGATACTAGCATAGTTTTCTGGACATAAATATACAGGAATGTTGTATTACTTTTGGTTCAAACGAGCTATATGTGCAGTTTGGGCTATGAATTTCCGAACACCTGTATACATAAGCGTTTGTTAGTATTTCATACTTATTCACATGAACAGACTTTTCAACAAGTGTTTTGATAGAAAACATTCAGACTAGCATTGAGGTGAATTCGTCTAAACAGAGTATACTTCAGTAATTTATCCGATAGCCTTTCACCCTCCTTCCACAAACCCTCCCTTATACTGTCTAGCAAGGTGACTACCCTACCCGCCCCTTTAAATCTTGCAGGATATACTTTCGGAACCTTGTCTTACCCTAATCTTGGACTTACCTCGAGTCTTACTGGCAGATGCCGGGCTAAAACGCCCTGCATCCTACTTGAACTTTTGGCCTCACGGGAAACGTTACGTTTTACTTTGCGCCTGGAAGAGAAGTTATTACGAGGAAGAATAAAGGAGAGCTATGTTCTCTCCGTTATTTACCTCGCGTTCTAATTTTACAGGATCACACCATTTCATAAACAATTACGGAGAAAGGGATATTAGCCTCACACACACACACACACACACACACAAAAAAAAGCTATTTAGAATTTACCAAATACGTGAGTTTTAATATGGTTTCATGGTGTTAGGGGAGGAAGTTTATTATGTTGGGGGTATTAGCTACCTTAGTGATTAATTTATTTAATGCTATTTTAGCCGGTTTAAGGAAAGGGTACAGAGTAAACAACCACAAGGTGTTTATTTGTCTGGTTTTAAAGTTTTAAGCGAGGTACAAACGATTAATAATGTAGTTCAGGTTTGAGCTCTCTATGCTCATTAGCGTTGATAATGTGCTGTAAACAAAAGGTGTTAGCAGAAAAAAATATTATTTTAGTGTGTACTTATTACAATATTATATAGTATCACTTAAAACATCATTATATCTTAAAATATAAAGTTAAACAAAACAATTTGTTTGAAGCACCATAAAAAATATAAACAGTTCAAATATATTTGTACTGTTTCGGTGGCCACATGGGCTAGGGCATAATACTCATGTTATACTAGACTGTGGATGATAGGGAGTACGGGGTTCAAGTCTCGGTCAGGTGTACTAAGGATGGTTTTTACGAAAATGTTTTACGATCTCCCTGCACGCAAATGTAGGTATACTTCCTCTAAATTTAACCTTATGCATCCCTAGCTCATTAGCATGATTAGTAGTCTACAAACGTGTGCAACCTGAACAGGTAGTAATGATGAAACCAATAGCCGAAACTATTGTTAATGCATTTTAGTGGGGGTATTCCCTCATAGATATCATATTCTGAAAATTGAAAAATGACACCTGGATACGGGAATCGAACCCGGGACCTTCGGCTTAGTACGCTGGCTTAGTACGCCAATGCTCTTACCACTGAGCTATCCAGGATTCGTCCCGTGCCCATGGTCATTCTTCACTCATAGCTTAAGGCAGTCTCTAGTAATGAGTTGTTCTATATATATATATATATATATATATGTATATATATGTGTATATATGTGTATATATATGTATATATATGTATATGTGTATATATATGTATATATATGTATATGTGTATATATATGTATATATATGTATATATGTATATATATGTGTGTGTATGTATGTCCTCAAATGCAAGTAATGACTATCATCAACTAACGTGGACTAAACGTAATTTTGTCTATTTGTATTCTTAAATTTAAAAATGACCCCTTAACACGAGAATTGAGTCTTGGACAATTGACTTTGCACGCCAATACTTTACCACTGAGCTATCCAAGATTCATCCCATGCGCACTTTTCTCGATCATAATTTAATGCATAGTCTCTTATTTAATTTTTACTTTCTCTCTACCCCTCGGATAAAATAGTATTGTGAGCGTAAAAAAATTAAACTCAAAGTTTTGACAAATAAATATGTTTCATGA